>APFE030231667.1:78193-112961 GCA_000404065.3 Pinus taeda
AACTGAAAAATACACTAGTGATGAGTGGTGTGAATTAATTATTAATTAATTCACTAATTATTAACTCATAAATCAACTAAAGAATACATCAATTAACTCAATGCGTGGAAAGTTCAGTGGAGACAAGTGTTAGAGGTGGGTGAAAGGGTGAGACTACTATCAGTTGTGACTACAGCTGTGCATGAGATTTGCACAATCATTGATTGAGATTGCCAATGAGGATTGCACAGTACAAGCCAAGGGAATTCAAATTTGGATCTGATCTATTCTCAACTTGGATTGCGTAGTAGAGGCAGGAAAACAGTGGAGGAGATTTGAACCCGTGACTTGTTCAGATCCGAGCTAGTTTGTGTGTAGCATGTGGAGATAGTACTGAGTACTTGTGAGGAGTATTGTACTATGTATTGTTCCATATTCTCTATCATTATAATATACAGATAGTTGGGGGTTTTCAGATGTATGCTTTCCCCATTACATACTGTGTTGATATGTGTGATTGATGTTTCTATGAGCGCATGCGATTGTTTTTTTAATTCCGCAAATTGATGATCAATGGTAGAGGAGGTTATGTATTATGCATGCATTCTGGAAATAGTGTATAATCAGGATAATCTCTGTGAATAAGTGTTATATTATTCAAATTTCTACAAGCTCAACGGTAAAACATGCTGCCCCCGACCTCGTCCACGACCGCTCCTAGTAGCTGGATGGTGATCAGAGCCGAAGCCTGAGGAGCAAGAAGAGGAGTCCATGGTTGAGGAGGAGGACTGGTGGATGGGTCATCCACGAGAGCTTCCTCTTCGGCAGCCCATTCTTTGGCGCAGTTTAGGCATGTTGAACAGAGCATAAGGAGCAGAACAAGCAGCAAAACTTTGCAAGCCGAGAGAAACTGAAAGGGGGAGAGCAACCTCGCGCAAAGGAGTGCTAAGAATGATGGAGGAAGGACTTTGGAAAGCCAGAAGTCCCAGCTGAGAATCAACACCGCATTCCTGAGTGCAACGATTTCCTGGATTGACTCGAGAGTAGAGCGCTGCGGCAACGAGGAAGCAACACATTCGCAGGGGAGGAACAGTGAAGAACTGGAGGAGCTCCATAACATAAGAAAAAGAATGCCGGTATGGGATGTCGAGCTGCATTAATGCAGCATTGAAGGAGCTTTCAGAGAGAATGAAGGCTGGCAGCAAGTGAGGCCAGATGGCATTGGGAGTGAACCATGTGTTAGCCCATCCAACCATCTTCGTACCATGATTTGTACTACACACCCACATCCAGGACAAATGAGATTATGTTATATAACCCTTTCAAACCTTTTATACATGAAAAATCATTTATAAATCAATCATAATGGTTAAAGTGGATAATCACCGCATAAGCACTTTTACTTACGTCAGCTGTCCTATCCTCTATTTTTCACATCATTTCACAGCATTTCCATATCTATTTGTGATTTCCATCATAAGCCTTGATTTTAGTAATCTGCTAATTTTTGTAATCATATCATGGATAGATACGCAGTTCCTTTATTTTACTGTGTGACTGCAGTCCAACATGCTGCTCCTTTATTTGCTGGCCAAGGACATCCTATCACATTTCGAGGGGGCATTGGTGACCTCCATAATACACTGGCATACATGTCAATTCCTCATTTGGAGGTACTATGACTCCATCAAAACTCGGGAATAGCAAGTTTAATGGTATTGATATTTCCCAATATGAACAACTCGTTGTTCCATCATCATTTCTGTGTTTTTGCTCTGTAAAAATTAACAGCGTCCGAAAGCTTGAACAGTTTGTTATTCCATCAAAATTTTTGTGTTTTTGCTCTACAAAAAAAAGTAACAGTGTGCTAATATTGAACAAAGATGGGAGACAAATCGATATGCAGTGAGCCGCAGGTGTTAATGATCTCTGATGCTGCACGTGAAATTTTAATAGGAGCAGGATGGATTGCATACCTTAACAAACTACAGCAGTCTAATGAGACAGTGGCCATTGAATTTCTGCGGAATTTGCAGGAAGATCGTTCCATGGTGAGGGAGAGGCAAGTAACAGTAACAGATGCGATAATTGTTGAAGTATCGAGACTGCCAGCTATTGGACCAGTATGGACCCAGAAGAAAGTGAGACTGCAAGATGCTATAACCATCTTTTGGGACGAAGGACAGAACCTTACCGTCAAAAGAAAAGGAGTCTGCCTGCAACCATAGGAGAGCCATAGACATACTTAGCTAGGATTGTGCAAAACTACATCACCTGCGATGGCAGAAAAGACGTGGTAAGACCACGCCATCTCAAACTGTTAGCTATATTAAAAAAAAATTGTGCTATAAATTTGCCCGCATATTTAAATTCTTTATTCCATGATGCTGCTCGAAGTATGAGAAAATCTCGCCATGTAGAAACAATAGTAAGTCATCACGGCTTAATTCGGCTAATAGTCAGTTACAATCTCGCTCAATAGCAAAGTAGTTGGGAAGAATTGATATTCTCAATAGATGGGGGATTGGCCTTACCAACCCCAAAACTAAAAGAAAACCGATAGCACACCAATGAGACCGCAAAAACGAAGACAGTCTGCCAGATTGGGGAGAAGTAGAAGAATGTTGGGAAATCCCCAAGAAAGTAGTAGCCATCCAGTAGAGATATATGAATTAGAGGACGAGCAACCCCCACAACTTGAAGGAGGGGAAAATGAAGAATAAGAATTAGAAGAAAATGAAGAAAAGGAACTGGAAGAGGAAACTGAGCACTTGGGTGAGGAAGAAGGGGAGGAAGTAGAGCAACTCAGTGAAGCCCATTACGAAACCCTCTTCAAGAAGACGAATTGGCCCAAATTTTGGCCAACATGGGTGAGTACATCCAGCCTCACAGCCCACTCAACCTCGATATTGAGGCAGGACCATCACAGGAGCACTCTGCTCATAGTGAGAGTGCATTTGAGGAGCTAAATGATGAGGAAGAAGAAGAAGGGCAATCACAGCAACACTATGCTCACAGTGAGAGTGCATCTGGAGAAATGAATGATGAAGAAGAAGTAGAGGCAGAAGCCATCTGAGAAATAGTAGATCAACCCAGGGTTTCCACCCCTGAAAAAACTAATCAACAGGACAAGAACATTGAAGAAGTATTCCAAGCAAAGAACATGGAAATAGGCCAAGGCGAGGGTACAATCCCTGAAGAACAAAGCCCAGATCCAAGAAAAGAAACAACTGTTCCTTCGAAGAAAACAAATGAAATCCAGAGGCTGCGAAAGGAACAAAAAAGGCTATTAAATGTAGTTAAACACCTCAGACAACAAATAAGGGTCCTAAAAATGGGGAAAATCTCAAAAAGAACCCCTGGAACAAAGGATGCAACCACCCAGACGAAACCCCATAAAATGAAGAACAAAAGGACTCAAACCGAACCCATTATCATCCAGGACCGCAAGGAACAACATGCGGCTGTTACAAACGTAGAGACCCAAACCAAAAGCACACTAGTCTATAATAAGGATGTTCAGACTGAGGCATTGTTCTCTAGCATCATGACTGACCGGACAGTTCATGAGAAGTAGACGCAGACTATAGGAACTAGATGTCACAATAAGGAGATCCAGGTAGATCTTCAGCCCAAAAATGTTATGATGGACAATGATCTGAGGATAGTGAGACTTCAAAAAGATCTGGCACAGGCCCAACAAATGATAGAAAATCTCACAGAGGAAATTGTTCCTCAGGAGAAATATCAAAAGTTACAGCAGCAAGTAAAGAACATCAATGCATCGGAGAGCGAGGCCTTTGATAGATGGTGAAGGGTAGAGGAAAAAAGTAAAAAGGTAACCAATAGAATAGACACAGTTATGAGTCAAATGGATACCTTATGTTATCTATATGCTGATGTTCTAGCCTGTAGGTCACTTGCCAAAAATTATGCTTTGTTTTTTATGGAAAGGTACTTACAATTAAAAATTAAAGCTGTCAAGGCAGGGATGCCTAAAGATTTAAAAACTATCGATGATTTCATAAACTGATATAAGCATTATGGGGTGAAAGTCCAGTGATTGCTATGTGAGTTTTATTTGCATAATCTTGTGTTGGACAATGAAACAGAAGAAAACTCTAGCCCTTTTGTCGGTGATATCCAACTTCAGGCATTCATCTCTTTTGCTGTTAACCAGATGAAGTGGCTTAAAGCCCATAATACCTTTCAGAGATAGGAGAACGTGTTAGATCTATGGGTTAGGGGTGAACTAAGAAACCCATTACGACTATGGAATAAGCATAGAAGCTTAATGAGAAAGTAGGGTGTGATCCAGACATTGGGATCCATTCACACAACAGTTGTCCAGCAAGGGGTAGAATACTTCCTAGCCATCAAAGACCTTGCCATAGCAGCAACTAAACTCCGATACAAGACTTCCAATTAAAATGTTCAAGACAGAGAGCCATTCAATTACGAAAATTTTAAGTTAGATGTTGATTGCCTAGTTACCTGTAGTAACCTCATATTGAGAGAGGGCCCACATTAGTTAGGTTGTAGGTTTCGAAGTCCAATCATTTGGTATCCTGTGCCAGGGTATAGAGCCCTATATGAATTGCCTGAAGGCCAAACAATGCATATTTTTGAAGCTTTAGCTAGAAATCATGGTTTTAGACCACTACATGAAAATCCTTCTCCAGCCTATTCCCTAACTGCGTTGCATGTAAATTACAATGTTTTCATGAGGGCATGAAAAAGGGTAAGTAGGGGGGGGGGTGTTGAGCATTGGAAAAGGTATGTATTTACCACTTATTTCTTTATCTTCTCCTTTGAATCATAACTTCTTTACACTCTAAGATGACAACATGACTAAAGAATTATGGTGGAATTAAGGAGATTTGTGATGATGTAAAATGACTAATTAATGTCTTTTTCTATGCAGAAAGTGAAGAAAATGGAAAATCACTATTCAGGAGGAAAAGACAAAGTAGAAGCAATTGCTATCCCTTTGATAGGAAATCATATCGAGACGAGGAAATCAAGATTGGAGCGCATGGTCGAGGAAAAGGAAGAAAAAACGTGGCATTAGCGCAAGAGGCCAAAACGATAACTAAAGATCAAAGACAAAGCGAATCCCTCAAGATCCTTTGATCCTGAGGGATCGTTGTTTCAAAGCTTATCGGTACTCTTGATAAAAAGGGACAACGCTGGTAGCCCAAGGGGAAGATTTTATCGTCAAGTTGTAGAACTTACTGTTGTAAAATTAACTTTGATCATTGACTCTCTTTGAAGAGCGATCACTGTAACTCTGCCATTTATGATTAATATATAACTTCGTTGCTATTCCATCTTCTGATCCTGGAGTAACCACAATAGTGCTCCCCTGGTGGCTAAGGGCCTGGCGCTAGTGGATCACTTGCTTCTTGTATCATTATTTTACGATTACAGTCGTGTGTGGTTTGATTTTCTTTGCATTCCCTTAACTTGCTTTATTCAGTAATCTTTCATTTCTGAACATTTCATTGAACTGCTCTGTTATATCGAAATTATAATTGGATAGCAAGATTTTTATTTACAACCGAAAAAGTTATGTTGTTCCTTCTGAAGCCATATTGCATTATCTAATTTAGATTCTGCTATTTATTACAGTTGTTATTGCTGTTTATTTATAGTTGATATTGTTGTTCATTTATAGATTGATATTGTTGTTCATTTATAGTAGCTATTGTTGTTCATTTATAGATTGATTTTGTTGTTCATTTAACTACGTTCACTTACAATTGCGATTGTTGTTCATTTGACTGTTGTTCAATTATAATTGCAATTGCCGTTCCTTTATACCTATGGTTAATGTCCTGTATGTTAAAATAAGATTACTGATTCTATAGTCGTTGTGTGTTTACACTTAATTAAGTTTGTTGTTCAATTTCTGTATGTTTACTTAGATTTGTTGTTCCTTTCTTAGATTATTGTTCAATTCCTTTATTAGTTAAAGATTTCTGTTTAATTCCTTTCTTAGTTAAGGATTGATGTTCGATTCCTTTCAGTTAAGATTGCTGCTCAATTCATTCCTGTAGATTAAGCTTTGTTGTTTGATCTTTTCAATAGAATTAGTTGGTGTTCCTTTTCTACTAATTGAATTGTTATTTCCAGAATTTACTTGAGTGTGGATAGAAAGATCTACAATTGTAACGAACAATGACTATTGTTGTCTAAGTTCTCAGATTAGAGATCTTGCCTGTGGTTAATTTTCATTTACATCAGTTTACAAAGGAAAGAGTTATCATTACTGCATCCTTGACTGATGATTGTTGTAGTTTCTTGAGTGAATGATTTATTTACAAAGAATTTATGTTTCTTGCCATTACAATTAGATTTTGTTTCCAGCGTTCATTTACATTTACTTTTATAAGCACTATACTGCAAGCATTACTCTTGAACAAGTGACTGCCTCAGACTGAGTACACTCCTGAGATAAAAAATCATACCTAGATTGATAATTAATGTAGGGTAAATAGGGGTTAAAAGACACCTTTTTATCACTCAACAAAAGGAAGCCCCGTATATAGGGAAGTTCACTCACATTGATTCTGTAAAAGCTCTTTCAAAACCAGGAAAGAAGATAACCAAAGGAGTAGATTTGTATATCACTTCCTTACTTCTCAGACATTATTTGTCTACCTAAAGGTAAGATGGTTGACTATACGATTGAAAATTGGAATGGACCATATGGATTATGCAGTTAACAACAAACAATCAATTCATACAAATTTCACATATATATGCCACGCAGAACTTGTCACGGAATTGATGACATGATATGCTAGCAACCAAACGATTTCAATACATAAAAAGCATATTTAGCATTTACAGAGAGCACTACAAGAATCAAGTAATTTTTTCAAATGCAAATCTTTGAAGCATCCAAATAAAACTAAGAAGAATGACTTTCAAACAGAGTTTGGAAAAACTATTTGGCTAATCCCATGGAAAAAGAATAAAATAAAAATTACACTTGGATAGTTGAAAAGGTTATGCTTCTTAGACTTGTAGCTAAGAAGTGATTACTTCAATGTTCAATTAGAAGATAGTTTACTTAGGATCAGCAGCACATGACATGGCTTCCAAAAGACCAAATAAAGCAAACCTAATGTAAATATCAAGGCCGGTAAGAAGATGGTGGAGGCACACCACTGTTGATCCATGAAAAGAGGCAACACCATAAAAAGACGACAGTAGAATATTCGATGGATATAAATGAGATCTTGACAAAGATTATGGGTTGCTTCCAACATTATAGGTTGATTGATAGATGCCTTGTCTCTCCCTGTCATATATACCCTGATCAGGGAAATTGTAGAATGGGATGCTAGCCACTAGAGCAGGACGATGTAAGTAAGAGTAAGTGGAATGGGCAAAGGCAATGGAAAAGGTATGTTTAGGGAGCAGTGTAGAAGAATTGATAAGGGAAAATGAACTGGGAGGGGAACGTTTACGGAGCAGTGAACTAGCATCAACGCCAACACCAGAAATAACACCACCACCATTACTAGGATGAGCCCATTTAGTCTAAGAGTTAATGGCTTCTGCAGATCTTTCCCCCCTTCCCTGTCTTTCTCAGTTTGAGACTTAATGGCTTCCACAAACCTTTTCCCCTCTTTCTTGGCTTTCTCAGACTGAGACTTAATGGATTTTGAAGATATTTTCCTCTCTTTATTGGCTTTCTTTAACTAAGACAAATGTTTTTCAATATCTTTAGTAGACATTTGTGATTCAAGTTTATGCTCTTCAATTCACTTAATTACAGTATTCAACGACGCAATTTATCTTGAATCTCTAGTATTCTACAATAAGACATGGAAGTTTTCAGAGCATATGTTTGAAAGACAAGTTAATATTTTCATAGCTTTACACTTTGAGAGAGGAACATGCCTTACACAGAAGAATAAACATACCTGTGAACAAACAAACTGTGTTCCCTTTTTTGCTAATTCCTCTGACACTTTCTTTTCATCCTTCAGATATGCCTTCAACAAAAGCACAGGTGTAAATTTTTTCACAAGTCCAAATTCATAGATAAATTTTATGGCCTCAATTTGCTTTCCGCTACTACTCAATTTTTCTACAACATCTGTGAGAAAAAAAACCAAACATGTCATCCAAGATCATTGGAAGATCAAAAGTAATGCAAACAACTTGAATAAACCCCATCTTGGAAAGATGACCCAACTTGGTAACCAATTTCAAAATAATGTAGACCACAAGAGTAAGTTCAGCATACCTTTCTACCAAAGGAACAATAAGCATGATAAAGATCCGTCTGAACTCTGAAGAATGAAATCATCAACCAGCTAGTATTTATACTTCAAAATAAACATCAACTTCTAAAATACTAAGCTAGGATGGAAACCCTTGCAAATAAACTCGGCATCATACTTCACAAGGAGTATATCCTTTAAGCTTCCCTTTGGAAAACCCTACATCTAAAGATCCATAAGGCTCTGAAACCCTTAGGACAACTAAGAAAAGCAGGGTTACTGGGCACCTAATCTTCTGCCGAAAGAGCAAACATCTTTTTGAAGAACCAAAATATCAGGTGATTAATAGTCTAGTCCTAAAATTATCATTTTTTAAGGGGTAAACTGTATAGTTCACAAATTATATTAGCATTCATTTTATCTTAGGAAATTATATGCATAGTTTGAAAAAAGATTCCTATGCATTTTAACAACTAATCTAAAAATATTACAAGTAGTTTCCTACAAATGCACCTGTTATGGACACAATTACATCAAAATAATTGCTCAAAAAACAAGCCAATACAAAAACTACTCATGAATCCTTCACGGTTTCCTACAAAGATAAGTAAAGCCACCCTTAATTGCTATTCAACCCTTCACCCAATGGTCAATGTAGCCTATAGTTATGAAGTAGCTAATTTAAGCTACTTAAAAGTTCCGCAACACTTCAATGTCTTACCAAAATCAAATGGGTGATAAAACTAAACTAAGCTAGATCAACATTTTCATCGACTCTCAAGTTTTAATGGGATACTGATAGGTAAAAAGAACATTGAAACAAAGATTGGACATCTTATCCTATCTTATTTTATTTTAATTAAATTACCATCAGTTTAGTGGAGGGCAGAATATTTGGGTGGGGTGAAGGTTTCAAGGGAATTAGACACATCTACCAACGAATCTAGAAGGTACAATACAAAAGCCATGAATTTCATTCTTACTGCTCTGCAAAATTCTATGAAAGACAGAGTGGATCAATTCTCATCAACCAAAAGACTTTTCGAAGAAGCTTCATAGTGTTTACTCAAAGAAGCATGCAGGTCAAGATGAAGATGATGATGATGATTGTGATTCAAATGAGGTAGGTGACAAAGAAGTAGTAGTAGTGGACATGGAAGGAGAATTGATTAGCACCTTATGTGAAATTGACGAAGCAAGGAAGCGAAATCCAATACTCGAAGAAGAAGTTTTCCTTTTAAGACTCCAACTGGAGGAAGCAGAGAAGAAATAAAAAATATTCATAAAGCAATTAGAGGAATCTGTTCAAAAGTACAAGACAAAATTTATACAAAAGAGGAAGGAACTCAATACCGCTCTATATGAAATAAACCAGTTCAAGAAATGGTAGAAGGAGCAATTGTAAGATGTCGAAAGGAAAAACCATGTCATTAATGACAAGGATCAAAAAATTACTCAATTGAAGATGAAGGCCAAAGAAGTAGGTGAAGGTCCAAGAACCCAGAAAGCAAGGTTGATGAGAAGCCTAATAACAAAATCCTTCAAAGGCCAGATTAAAGTGAAGGATAGAAGAAGGTTGAAAATTTTGTTACTCCAAGAAGTAATGCTTAACAAAGGGTTGTACCTCCTCCAAGAAAGAATATCTTTAAAAGATCTTCAAGACAAGAAAACTCATCCAAGTTCCCTAGTATGTTTTATGGTTATTTCTTTTCAAGTACTAACTTTGAGCATAAAGCTAGGGATTGCAAAGCTTATGACAAGAATGATTATCAAGGTCATTATCAAAACCCTAGAAGCAATTTTGTAGGATCATAAGACATATCCAAATGGCTTATTTAGGTTCAAGATTGAATGCTTAAAATACCATAACTATGGACATATAGCTCGTGATTTCAAATACATGATGGGATATTCCATGAAGGAGAACTCTATTATCGGGCATAAGGAGATTTGGAGAAGAAAGCAAAATAAAGAAGATCGAGTGAATGAAGAATTCCTAGTGGTTATTCTCTCAAGTTTTGTAAAGTTGAAAGGTCATGATGAATCCACCAATGAGATGGAAGATGTCAAGGTTTAGAATAATCCTACAACAAAGCAGATTCATATATCGTTCTAAAAATCCAGCTTGGAGACTCCTTGTCCTGTGAATGTTGAAGAGGGGGGAGTCTATATAGCAGTGGTTGCAAATTTGAATGTCTATCCTTTAGCATGTTGATTTGGAATCGTTGATGTGAAGAAGTCACCAGAGCAGTAATCAATATTGTGGGTATATTAGTCAGCCTTGTAGAAGATTTTGAAAGAAAAGTCATGGACAGAATCGTAGAAGGAATCATGGTTCTTAGTAATGCATATTGACAGGTGGAATCAATTGTGGCAAGTCCTGAGAGGCATAGCATGCAAGGGAGAGAAAATCCAAACCAATAAAGGCATATTACAGGAAGTTAGATATTTCATCAAGGAGAGTAACTCTTTACCATTTACGCCAAAGGGGTAGAAAAATCAGGAGAAGAATATGATAAGCATGAAGATAGAGGGAGTAGTAATCACAAGGGGAGTATGTGTGTTTCCATCAATGACAAAGGGGGAGAATGTTGGATGACATTGTCAATGATGTGAACACCAAGCCATGAATGCTCTCAATATTTGTCTAAGGAAACATTGATTAGAGGCTCCAATGAACAATAAGACTTGGAAGGATGAGAAGCTCATGTGGCGTGGTCATGCTACCCTGCTTTTGAAGAATATTTTGGATAAAAAGATCAGTGTAATTTCAAGCGAGATCATCATCAATTGATAGATCTATTCGTGTTGATTTGAATAGTAGGTGGCACACCACATAACTCCTCACAGTTGAGGAGATATAGTTGTTCAAAATTGAAGCCCCGAAATTTTGTCAAAGAGCCCCAAACTATGATGTTAATGGAAGAGGGATGTTTGGTTATATGATGGCATTTATACTCAAAAAATTGTTCAAATTTTATTGTGTTTATCAGCCCTCCAAATCAAGCTATTCTAGCCCATTTTGAGTTGTAAAGATGGAATTTTTTATTGAACATATTTGCTCCAAAGATTGTCTAAAGTCGACTCCTAAAAATAAAATTTTATGACTTCAAGTCGACTAAAGTTTTGGCTCCAAATATATTCATTCTCAAATTCAAATTTTAATTTTGGTTAAGTTCAACTCACTATTTTTATGGGCATGTCGGCCCCCCTATTGTGCCCCTTCATCCTCTATAAATATGTGGTTGGGCTCCTTTCAAACACAACAATACAAAATTATTTTCTCATTCTTATTCACTCTGAAATTTTGGAGGCCTAGGCAGAGCATGAGATTAGAAGAAGGCCAAAGTATGAGGTTCCATTGGGTTTATTATTTTTGATATTTTTGTGGTGGCTATTCATGACAAATCTGAGGGTTTCATTGGGAAGTAAATTTTCTTGAGGCATAAATTTGGCCTATCCCTGAGGCTTCTCTATGGACATTCATTGGACATTCTAAGGCACTTCACACTGGTTCTATGGAAATAATAGTTGAGGCCTAATGCAAGCTTTTGTGGCAAATTTCACTAGTATCTGTCAAGGAAACTTTTTAGGGGCTAATATTTGTAGGTGGGCTAATTTTCCATGTCTTTTCTACAGTTCCCTATTTTCTAGAGTTCCCTTAACCCTAGGAGCGCTCTTACTCAATTCCTCTCCCTGGGAGCTCATAATCAATGAATGAATTGAGTTGATTCACAATGAGCAATGAAGCTCAATAAATAATACAAATGTATTTACAGAAATAGCAAGTTTCTACTAAGAAATAGAAACAAGAAGTTTCTAATAGGAAAATTGCTAATAAGATTACAGACGATCTTATCCGAATAAAATACATAAATGAGCATTAAACACTAAAATATCATTATTCTAATACCCTCCCTTAATGCTCAATCTATTTACAACACCTATCGACCCTCTGAATTTTACAAACTTATCAGGAGCAAGGGGCTTGGTGAAGATGTCTGTTGGCTGCTCCGTTGTGGGAACATACATCAACTGAATGGATATGTCTTCAACAAGTTATCGAATGTAGTGATAATGGCTTTCCACATGCTTTGTTCGTTCATGGAAGACTAGATTTTTGGCGAGTTTGAGCACGCCCTGATTATCACAGAACAAGGGAGTAGGACCTACCTAGGAAACATGCATATCCGCAACCATACGTTGAAGCCAAACTGCCTCACAAGATGCCCTAACTCCTCCCCGATACTATGATTCTATCAAGGAGAGAGCCACTGCTTGTTGCTTCTTATTAGTGCATATGACAACACCGGATCGCAGACTAAACACATACCTAGTTGTAGAATTACGGTCATCAAACGAACCTGCCTAGTCGGAATTTGTGTAACCATTGAGTGTAGGATCCAAACTCCGAGTGTACAGAAGTCCATAATCAGGAGTGCCACTCACATAACGCAGCACATTCTTCGATGTTATCCAATGATCATCCTTAGGAGCTATCATGAAGCTTGGAATGTAGCTTACTGCAAAACTGATATCGGATCTAGTGGTAGTAAGGTAGATGAGGCTGCCCACTAATTGCTTGAATTAAGATTCATCCACAAGTGGTGAGGATGACTGAACTGAAAGTTTGAGCCCTGGTTCCATAGGAGTCGTGGCAAGTTTGCAATCCTGCATTCTGAACCTGTCCACAAGACTTTTGGCATAATTGGACTGAGAGAGAAAGATGTTGTTCTCAGTCTGCCAGACTTCAACCCCCAAACAGTAATGAGGAAGTCCCAAATCTATCATATCAAAAGTGCTACACAAATCCTGTTTGATCCCATGGATCAAATGTGCAGAACTACCAGTAAGGATAAGGTCATCCACATAGACAACCACAAATATAATATCATCACCAGTATGCTTAATATACAGGTTTGGATCAGATGGACTCCACTGAAAGCCATGATCTGTTAGGTACTTATCAATTTTCATGTACCAAGCCCAAGGGGCTTGTTTTAGACCATAAAGTGGTTTGAATAATCTATAGACTTTCTGTTCTTGACCGGAAACCTTGAATCCTGGAGGCTACATCATGTATACTTCTTCCTATAAGTTACCATTCAGACAAGCACTCTTTACATCCATCTGATGGACTTTCCAACTGAACTGAGCTGTTAAGGCAAGGAAAAGCCATATGGTACTCATCTTGGCTGAAGGAGCAAAGGTCTCCTCATAGTCTATGCATTCCTTCTGTGAGAACCCTCGAGCAACAAGGTGAGCCTTATACTTGTCTAGGGTTCCGTCAGCTTGACAGGCACCGCACACTCCCAAATGTTGAGTCTGAATATTAGGTAAGCCTGACACAAGTCCCTCCCGAGATAGCTGAGAGAGATACTGAAAGTTTAGATACCCATATCTCCGATGCCACAGAGTGCTGATGGGAGAAACACGAGCTGCTAGAGCCACTTTTGGAGAATCAATAGTGTCAAGAAGCCTATATAGGCCATGATCCTATAGGCCAACAGTAACCATAAGACGAGTTTCCCTATCAATAATGGAGCACTTGTGCGCACTGAACACCACATCGAGCTGAGGAGAGTTCCTCATAATCTAGTTGACAGACAAAAAATTAATTTCCATACCAGGAACATAGTACACATTCAGGAAGATGAGTGTGCGCCCATCAGCCTGGATCTGAATTTTACCTTTGCCAACCACTGTGTACTCCTCACCTCCTCCGAATACCACAGAATCACTAAAAGATGAGAAGTCAGTAAACCAATCACGCCTGTGAGAGAAATGATGTGATGCACCAGAGTCAATGTACCAGGAAGAAGACGGGGCATGATCTGAGGACCTCTTAGCCATAAAGGCATAAAAGGTAGATTCCTTCTACTCCGAATGTTCTGCAACATTCACTTTCTGATGAGGCCCTCCCTGCTTCTTCTGTTCAGAAGAAATCTTCTATCGACAATATTTCTTCATGTGGCTGAACTTGTGATAGTAATTACACTACACATTTTTCTTCTTAGCAGGATCAAAAGGCTAAGAAGAACCTTTCTGCTGAAAGGACTAAGAGGAATGATATTTGGTAGCAAAATCATTTTCTAAGGAGGCTGATGAAGCACCACTACCAAACTGTTGTTTCCAACGATCCTGTTGTAGGAGTTTGGTGCATAACTCCAGAAACTTCAGATCAACATTAGTGGAGGTAATGTTGAGTGTTTCTATGAAGTGCTCATAAGGTGTTGGTAGAATTTTCAGAGTGACGACTACCATATCTTCTTCCTCCATGGTTTGACCAATGGCTTCGAGCTGATCTCGAATGTCTTTAATATTGTTAATATGTTCTTGTAAAGACATAGGTCCGTCCATCATGATGGAGAACAACTGATTCTTTAGAAAGAAAGCTCTGCTCTTGTCAGATGTCTCATGCAATTCCTTCAAATGTTGCCAGATTTCAGCAGCTATCTTGCCAGAAGGAATCTGTGGTAACTGATCATCAGTCACAAAGAGTTTGAGAAGCATAACAACCTCTCGATTTCGATCATAAAACTTATATTCATCTGCACCAGGGGTATAGGACTGAGTTCTTTGCCCAAAACAAGTTGGTCAAGATGCCTATATTAAAAAATGGTCAACATTCTCTGTTTCCAGATGTTATAATTGGTGCCATTAAAGCATTGACTGCCTTCCAACATCAGGTTGGTTAGCGAGGCCATCTGCACGTTTCCAAAGATACATAAAAAAAACAAAGGAGTTCGGCATGGATTTCAATGCAAATGTCAGCTGATCTCGACAAAATCTAACAGGTGCAACAACGAGACCAATCCCTCGCAGAAATCGTTCGCTTATTCAAATTCCTCGTACCCAAATCGTTCTTAGCTGCATTCAAGAAATATATGACACGGTCCTTTGAGATAATATTCCAACACTTAGATTTAGAGATAGACTTCCCAAGAATAAGCTAACAAATCAGACTTCCATAGTGAGGCTACATGTCCAGCCCAGCAAGGTACAAACTAGTTCGAACCATGCAAAAAGGCACCACACAAGCTAATATATACATTAATATAGATATATCTATATATATATATATATAAATATTATTATATATATATATATATATATATATAGATATATATATATATATTATATATTATATATTAATATATATATATATATATATATATATTATATTATATATATATATATTATATATATAGGCTTGGTTCAGGACAGAATGTGGTAGAAACTCAACCCACAGAGAGATTCAAACTTCACAAATTCAAATATACACTAGTAAGAGGTACATGACCAACATAAAGATGAGGCAGCAACAACAATGGAGAAAATGACAGAATACAAATGCAAGAGGCTCGAAAATGTCCAGCGTAACCAGCAGATGTTAGCGGCTTTTCACGTGCATGATACAACAAAGGGTTGTTGTTCCACCTAAAAAAAAAAATTGGAGACTAAAGGTTATAAATCTCCGAAGTGTGAAAAAGAACAAGAACCCTCCGTACTTCGAAGGTCCCTGTGAACCAGAGGAAGACCACTAGAAGGTATCGGGGATTTGGGCAGTGATAGCCCACTTGCTAAACCCCACAAGTAGACGGAAAGTTCCTGCTCCAACCCCACTTATCGCAACAGAGAAGAAGCGTCAGCGCAGAAGACAACGACAGGGCAGAGGGCGTTCGGAGTCACTGGATTCCAGCAGGCAGACTACTCCTTGCTAGAATCCGTCAGGGTAATCTGTAGGTGAGCGAGCCATTGAATGCGCGCGCAGGCTAGAGCCAACAATTAACAGAAAGGCATATCAGTGGCTGAGGAAAAAAATTTCGGGATGAAGTCGTCACGAGACAAGGTGAAATTGAAAATTTTCAAACAATGAAAAAAATTTATTTCGAAACAAAATAACTTGGCTCTGATACCATAATCAATGAATGAATTGAATTGATTTACAATGAGCAATGAAGCTCAATAAGTAATACAAATGTATTTACAGAAACAACAAGTTTCTACTAAGAAATAGAAACAACAAGTTTCTAATAATAAAACTGCTAATAAGATCATAGACGATCTTATCCGAATAAAATACATAAATGAGCATTAAACACTAAAATAACATTATTCTAATAGCTCAAACATGGGGAAAGAAAATAGCTCACTGTTCTTGATCAACCGTGACCCTTTCATAGGAGGGTCACTTCCACTAGTCCAAGTTGCTCTCTGAAGACCAAAAAATTCACTTTCGGCAAAGGTTTAATAATGATGTCAACTATCTTCTCATCAAGAGGAGCCTTATTGCTCCTCTTTACACCATAGAGCATAGATATAGTGATATTTAATATAATATGCTTGGACTAATCGTAAAACACGAGATTCTCCGAAAGTTAGATCCCATTCTTACTATTGCATTATATCATAGTCATACCCTAGCACATGCTCAAACAACTCTCCAAACAACTTTCTTAATCAGACTGCCTCAATAATTTTCTCTGCCTCAATCGCACCTAAATCAACAAAATTTTGTTTCTGGCTCATCCAAGAAATCATGGCAAACCCCAAGCTATAGCAAAACTCAAATGTGCTTTTCTTGTCAACAAAATTTTTCAGTCTTAGTTAACATCAATATATCTATCGAGTTTCTGGCAATGTATCTCAGCTCATGATTAATAGTTTCATGTAGATATTTTAGCACATGTTTAGAAACAACCCAATATACATATCTATGAGCCAGAGAAAGAATTCATCTCACTGTCATCTCGTTATGGGATCCATCAAAATCTGAACCTAAAGAGGAATCTCTCTCAACTACTTTAGTGTAACTCATCATGCCAAGTCTTAGGAAGCATACTTCCCTTAAGAATGAAGTCCTCATCACCAATCTTAAGATGTTGATCATTTGGGCTCAGAGGTCAGCTCCCTTTGGCACTGAATACTAAGATGATCTGATCCTATCAGGAATAAATTAGAATATCAAATCAAATATCAAATACATACCTTTAACTTGAAGATAGGTTGGAGTTTGCATTAGATGTCCATCAATCCAAGCATGCCAGGTCCACGAGACTTGATTGAGTCCATATGGGACTTACTTCAATCTGAAACCATGAGTCTCTTCTTATGTGCCTCAAAGCCCTGAGGTAGCTCCAAGTACGCTTCTTCCTTAAGTACATCATGAAGGAAGCTAACTTCACACACATCTGATAAAAAAGCATCAGACAACAGGTGCTAGTATCCTGTCACAATCCTTTCCTTCTGAGAGCATATTCCTTATCATTGTTTAGTATCACAGAAGCATCTGACACTGCAACATCTTTGTCATTAAGAATGGTCCAATTATGAAGGATGTACAACTCTCAATAACTCCTCAAAATGTTACATTCAACCTAACAATCTACTTCCTCAGAATAGGAAGCTTCTTAAGTCATAGACACCAACCTTCCTTCAAGATCTGAGCTCTTGTCCATCTTTCAAGTGCCACTCTATTTGCATCCTTCTCAATTTCGATATTGAGGATGAGGTCCTTACATCCATTTTTTATATGTGATGACCCTAGGACAAGATTAAGAGCAATAATAAAAAAAGTAGATAATGAAAGTGTACTTGATGATGAGGCAGGACTGTCATCCATTTTCTAGATAGGGGAGTAGCTTCATCAATATCTTACAACAGCTCCCTCTTGGACCTTATTCTTCTTGTACTACCCTTCATCCTTATAATCCTTAGGATCTTCTTTCTTTGATCACATTCTCATCTAAGAATTTAGTGAAAGAATCATTCAAACATTCATGAAAGAAGAATAAACAATAGTCTAGAATGATAAAACAACAACAGAAAATAACACATGTTCTTGAAAGTACTTATCTTTCTTGGGGATTGTAGGAAGCTATCAGCTTCCTCTTGATCCTGCCTCCATGAGTCACTTTGTCCATCAACCATATGATAATGTCATCTTCAGAAGAAATTCATCCTCTTGAGCACCACTTGTGTTCTTGATCTCTTTCATCGGTAGCCAAACCCAACTTGTCAATGTACAAGATGATCACTGGATCTATATCATATAATCTCCTGTTAAGTAGGAGACAAGTTTATCTAGGTTTTCTCTAAATTTGACACAACTACTTGAATAATTGAAAGGATTCTTATTGATCGCATCATGAAAATTTTTGAATCATACCAAGTCATTTTCCATATCAAGGCCACTCCTAGGGTTTCTCCCAAACCATAGATTTTGTTTGCAAAAACAAAGGCTTCCTAGGTTTTCCTTCAAACCCTAGCATTCTTTTACATTTTCGCCATATTCATCCCTTTCACTCTGTTTTCCCATAAAATACATCATATGTGTCTTCACAGGGGTGATCTTAATGAATTTTCTTCAACCCAGCTCTGATACCATGTTAATTTTCAGGGGTAGATTGTTCTTTGTTTTAGATGATTGCATTTATAAGCTTTTCAACATTTTCACATTACATTCACCCCATGAAATCATATCATTATTAGTAATATTATGTAGAGAGAACAATAATATCGACAAAGAAACAGAACAATAAAAGAACAGTAGAAGAAAAGCAAGCACAATAGGGACACCAGGATTTAGGTCAGAGACCAAGGAAAAACCCCACAATGGGGGAAATCCAACAAGATTCTTCTTCTATTAGATATTCATCAATTTTTTAGCTAAGATAAAAAGTACAATAAGAATGAGATACAACAATCACATCAGGCCTCCTAGAGCCAACCCAAGTCAATTCACAACTTCGTTTGTGAACTAAACAATCTGACCTCTAATAATCAATTAAGTCTAAGAGAGTTGCTATCATATCACTATCTCAAGTAGCATCATCCATGTCACTGCAATAAGTGTCATCAATATCAAGAGTCTTCACTATCAAGGAACATAATCACTGTCAAGTGTCATCATTGCTATCATGTATCATAAGAGAAAGGTCCCTGTCATCATAAGAGCATTGTCATTGTCATCATATATCTCATTGTCATCATAAGAGCATAATCTTTGTCATCATATATCATAATAGCAAGGTCATTGTTTACCGTCACTCATCAAAGTCATTGTTACGCAACGAGGTCACTGCCATAGTCAAGGTAATTGTCTCAAGGTCATTGTTATACATATACATCACTATCACATATCATACACCAATATCACTCAAGGTCACTGCCATAATAGGTTTCTCAAAATCATTGTCAACCGGGTTACTTGTTCACTGTCATATATCACTTATTTACTATCATAAAGATCATCAAGGTTGTTGTGCCATATGAGAATTTCCATAAACTCCAATCACAAAGAATAGCAATTCAAACCATGGAGAACAGAATCAAGCTACAGGTGATAGAACAAACCACAAAGAGTAATAATGTGAACCATAAAAATGGATTTGAGTTGTTATGTACTGTTGAGCCCCTTTGAGTATATGAGATTGAGTTTTAGAGTATCACTATAAAAGTAATTCCAGACTAATGCAATATCACTTGTGTATAGATTGATGCCACTAATGTCACTATGAATAGGGAAATACATTGAGAGATGTCAATGAACCAAATGTGAGCCTTATAAACCACGTGAGCCACAAAATATAAAATGCGTGCCATATGATATGTCAACAAATCAAATGTGAACCTTATAAACCACGTAAGCCACAAAATATAAAATGCGTCCCACAAGGGATTTCAACAAACCAAATGTGAAACTTATAAACCACACAAGCCACATAATATAAAATTTATGCCACAAAATATGTGATACAATGCCCCTATAATGTGAACCATAGAGTTATTGCAGTGGTGATTAGTGTTATTAGGACCAGATGAAAACAATCTAAACCAGCTAGTCTGACTGCTTTGAGGAAAAATTTTGGTTCGGACCGATAATTTGAACTGTTTTTTGCTGGTTTGGACAGATGATTTGAACATTTTTTGGCTAGTTATATAATGAAACCGGTCAGTTCAGTACTAAACCAGCCATTTTCACTGAACCAACCAATTTGGTACTAGTTCATTAAATCCCGGTAGAACGCAACAAGTGAGGTATGTTTTGATTTTTTTCTTTTAATTTTTGTCGTGGTTGGGCACTACCCCATAATAGGTGCTTAATATTCAAGCCTATGGCCCTCCTATTTCTATGCAATTCATGGTAATGTTAAATTCTTAAAGTAAAAGTGACATTATCCTTTATCTTTTGTTTTCATCCTTTTACTTACTTGAATTTTTAACATTACCATGAAATGACTCAGGATGTTTGAGAGTGGTTCTGACCTCATTGGAATTCATATGGAGAAAGTAGAATTTTAGATCTCACTCTAAATCTAGCAAACTTAATAGTTTTTTTTAGGATTTTACGATGGGGGGGATTGCAATGTTTCCATTGGATTTTGTCATATATGAGGGTATCAGACCATCATTCAATAAATAGCACCCATCCCGCTATGTACCTTGATGTTAGTGGCATTTTTTTGTTGAACTCTTCTTTCATGATGCTGCTAAAAATGTACCCACACTCAAACAAAATATTGAATTGACATGCTAAGCATTTTTTATCTTAATTTAATGCTTAAAGGGTGATATTGATGATAAAAATCCCAATGTAGGCAAAGAATTTGATGATATATAGGTAATTATTGTAGCATGATTTTTTTGCATGCTATAGGCCATCTAGGTCTTGTTTTTTGATGTATTTTCAGTTCAACTATGAATTGCACTCGGTGTTATTTTGGTTATGTGCACCCTTACATACTCTACAAATGAGACCTTTTTCTTATTTGTGTATAAATGTTTTGGATTCATATGGATGCACATGAATATATGTGGTTTCCTTGAAAATTTGAATTTTTATTTGTTTTTGGTTGAATAGTATTCTAGTCTGGTTTTTGTCTAGTTTTGACTAGTTCTCGATTTGGGGGGTCTACCAGTTTGATCATCAGTTTGGTTCTAATAACAATGGTGGTGATATCACTATGTTAATATTGAACCTCAGATGATGCAATGTGGATCATTGCAATTAACGAGCCATCAAAAAATTGCGAGCCATAGAATGTTGTAATGATATGACACATAAAATATAATGAAATACAAGCCATACGTGTATCGAGCCTCAAAATGTAACAACTCAATGCATAGAATATAATGAAATATGAGCCATAGGTGTATCGAGCCTCAGAATGTAAGAACTCAAATCAGATCTGAACTATAGAATATAATGAAATACGAGCCACAAGTGTATGGAGCCTTAGATTAATATGAATCATGCGAAACGGAGAGTATAAAGATACAAGACTTTTTGCTCATTTGATAATCTATCACAAGGATTCTCTTTATATACAATTTGATGGGGGAAATGGATCCATCAAAAGTGGAGCTGACTTAAAATATTTGGGGGGAAAACCCAAATTCAATTTCTCCTTAAATATATTTTTCAAATTATTTCTTTATCAAATTAATAATCATAATTTTCCCTTTTGTCCAAATGAATTTTCTTTTTGACCAATATAAGCCCTCTTTAGGGCACGATAGGTTTTTCTTTGTGGAAATTGATCTTGAAGTTGCCCAAATTTCAATAGTATCCTAAGCTTTAATCCGAGCTCTTCTAAGGGAAATTTCAAAGGTAATCTGGTGTATTTAGTTGAGGACTATCGCAAGTCATTCCAGGACGTGTTAAGGCATTTTTGAGGCCTGTTCGGACCTTACTGAGGCTTCATCATTTTGAACCACCAAAGGAAACATACTTTGGGAACCTTTCACTATTTTGAGGGTGATTCCAATTGATTTGAAATATATCTGGAAACCTCATTGTATGCCCTAGTTCGGACCTGTTGTGAGACCTAATTTGAGAGCATTAAAACAAGATTCAATCCATGGCTAAGGTATGTTGACCCTTTTCTTGATCAAATTAAATTGAAGGCTTGACTGAAGGTAATTTCTCATTTTGATAAGGGTCTATACAAACTTCATAGGTCAATTTTTGCATGTTTTAAGGGTTGGTTCAATTTGTATTGAGAAGAGGTTTCTAGGGCCATTGTAGCCCTGTAAGTGTTGATAATTCCAGGCTTAAGCTTTTTGCTTGAGCATAATGAAAGGATGGATTCATATCTCATTGATTGAAATAGTTTGAAACATTAAAATTTGCTTAGTAGAGGTCCTATTGTAGCAAAATATGAGGTTCAGACTTCCTTTTTAAATTCTATCATTAAGATATAATCCAGCCCAACTTCAGTGTTGTTTTTTTTTTAAGTACAAAAGATGCAAGTACGTATTTCTGAAACTTGATAATTACTTCCAATTATGTCGATGATTATTTAGCTTTTTCAGTGTATCATTAAGTGATTACAAATTCAGAAATTCAACCATAGAGACAATGGAGAAATAGAGATCACAATGCCCAAAGAGACAAGAATATTTTACCCTCGGAAAACCCATAATGGAGGGAAAACCCAGCCAACCTTTTCCTTATAGAATCAATGCAAAAAGAGATACAACAAAGTCAACTAACCAACAAGATGACCATCCACCAAGGTTCAAGTCAACCCTCAACAAGATCCAAGACAAATTTCCAAGATTTTGTCCACATATGCTCTGTAACAAGGTCTCTAAGGGATCCGAAATTCATCCTACAACTCTACCTAAAACTTTGCACTATGCCACAAAAACATATCACATAAACAAGGTCTCAAAGAAGGTTGAAATTCGTCCTGCAACTTTGCCTCATACTTCGCACTATGTCACAAAAGATGTTGATGCAGGAGCATCTGACCACCTTTAAATGAAATTCAAATTTTGAGCTATGGAGGAGGAGACGTGGACAATCATGTAATCTGGGAGCAAATTTCTATTAAAAATGAGCTAATTTGATGGAATTGATAAGTCTTGAGAAGACTTAATTTAATGTAATTATTTGCCATGTATGTGTGTTGAAAGATTTGGGGATTGTTTGAATGATTTTAGGAGAAGATCATGGATCTAGAATGATCCATGATTCTATAGTTATTTGTATATATTATGAACCTGTGTGTTCTGATAGATAGAGCATAGACAAAGAGATAGGATACAATGTAGTCAAAGGAGAATTTGTGCCTAAGGTTGAAATGCCTTAGTCTGTAATCGAATTATGTATATAATAGAAATATACGTGTTATGTGGATTTTCGTGTATATGTGTATGTTTTACCTATAGTTCAGATGTATGTGTTAGAAGAGTTAAATCTTGTGTGACAGGTTATTGATCGACCATTGATCACTATAAGGATCGATGGCGATCCAACGATAAAAGGATTTAACTGTTGTATGAGTGTCGTGAGTGTGTAGACAGAGTATGGCAGAGCGGAGTTGTGTTATAACACAAATTCCATCATAAGTAGTTAAGTGCATAGGGAGCCATCAGATCGTTTATATTGAAGGCTCTGTTAGATCGATGGTGATCAGTCAACTGTGGGGGTTAAGGCCGTTTTAATCTGTGTGCTAGTTGATGTCCCGCAACCCGTAGATTGATGGCCTCTTATATCCAACGGATATTAGGTCATAAAGTGATCAAACTTTAAGTCCCATATCAGACCCGAACATTTATAGATCAAGGATTTATAATCCTTATCAGCTCCATAAGGGCAGGTAAACGTCATGCAAGTGACTCATCTGATATCACAACTAAACATTAGATCAAGTGTGCCTTGATCAAACGGTGGAGGATCACCAATTAGTTTCAGTGATCAGCTGAATCATCAACTGTTGGATTGGAAGGTGAGATCAACAGCAGAGACTGAAGGCGATAAGGCTTGGCCTGAGCAGACTCGAGAAGTTATGGACGTGGGTTTATTTTATTTGGGGTCCGGTCTTGTGCATTCAATGTGGGACCGACGTTCATTGTCGAGTTTCATTGTATTCCGTTGTTTGGTGATTGGTCGGGTTTTTGTTAATTCCACCGATGTAAAGGCTTCTGATGTAAGTGTGGGCCATAACCCACAGGTTCACGTAAGGATTAATGATAATGAAAGAGAAATTGCCTCACTGCAGATATCCTTTTCATCAAGTGGTATCGGAGCAGGGAAAGGTTTCCCGTGATAGAGGAGTTTTTGTGAAAAGGGAGGAGGTACAGTCAAGTCGAAGATTGGAGAGTTGTGGTCTTTAACAGAAGGTGAGAAACTTGCAGCAGCTTGGAGCAAGAAGTGCTCAATTGGTTCCAGAAGAGAGAACCAGAGAGATGCCAAAAGACTAAGCTCGAGGAGAGAAGCTTGGTGAGGTATCGTGTAGCAGAGAAGACTGTTACTGCAGAGGTTTTGTTGTAGCTTATAGAAGGATCATGAAGGCAGTTCCACTGAGGAAGTGGGCAGAATTGCTATGGGATGAAGGAGAAGCATATGACCAGGAGGTCATAAATTTTTGTGCCTCGGGAGTCTAATGCAGGAGCATCTGACCACCTTTAAACAAAATTCCAATTTTGAGCTATGGAGGACGAGACATGGACAATCATGTAAACCAGGAGAAAATTTCTGTTAAAAATGAGCTAATTTGATGGAATTGATAAGTCTTGAGAAGACTTTGTTTAATGTAATTATCGCCATGTATGTGTGTTGAAAGATTTGGGGATTATTTGAACGATTTTAGGAGAAGATCATGGATCTAGAATGATCCATGATTCTATAGTTATTTCTATATATTATGAACCTACGTGTTCTGATAGATAGAGCATAGATAGAGAGATAGGATACAATGTAGTCAAAGGAGAATTTGTGCCTAAGGCTTAAATGCCTTAGTCTATAATTGAATTATGTATATAATAGAAATATACGTGTTATGTGGATTTTCATGTATATGTGTATGTTTGACCTATAGTTCAGATGTTTGTGTTGGAAGAGTTAAATTTCGTGTGACAGGTTATTGATCAACCATCGATCACTATAAGGATCGATGGAAATCCAACGATAAAATGAGTTAACTATTGTATGAATGTAGTGAGTGTGTAGACAGAGTATGGTAGAGCGGAGTTGTGTTATAATGCAAATTCCATCATAAGCAGTCAACTGCAGAGGGAGTCATTGGATCGTTTCGATCGACGAATGTTAATGGCAGAAGAAGAATGGCAGAGGAATAGATCTAGATCGTCAGATCGATAGATATGTTATATCGATGGTGATCAGTCAACTACGGGGGTTAAGGCCATTTTAATCCATGTGCTAGTTGAAGTCTCGTAAACCATAGATTGATGGCCTCTTATATCCAATGGATATCAGTTCATAAAGTGATCGAACTTCAATTCCCAAATCGGACCTGAACATTTATAAATAAAGGATTTATAATCCTTATCGGCTCTGTAAGGGCGGGTAAATGTCATGCAAGTGACTCATCCGATATCGATGTTAACCGTTGGATCAAGTGTGCCTTGATCAAACGGTGGAGGATCATCGATTAGTTTCGGTGAGCGGGTGAATCATCAATCGTCAGATTGGAAGGTGAGATCAATGGCGGAGATTGAAGCTGATAAGGCTTGGCCTGAGCGAACCTAAGAAGTAATGGATGCAGGTTTGTTTTATTTGGGTTCCAGTCTTGTGCGTTCGAAGTGGAACTGGCATTCATTGTCAGGTTTCATTGTATTTTGTCGTCCAGAACTCAACCTCCTATGTTTACTATAGCAAGGGCAGCTGAAACGTATCTCTTCCTTTTGATTTCGGCCTTGTATTCCTTCTCTTTATTTGCTTAGAATAGAGATATGTGTGATAATCCAAAGTGTGTCCTTGGAGGAGGACGAATATGCTACTTATAGCCTTTAGGTGATCCAACTGGGTGTCTCTCTGGGAAATCTAGGCTACTTATAGCCTTTAGGTGATGCAAATGGGTGTCTCTCTGGGCAAGCTAACATGATAGCTAGGAGGGCTGACTTGGTCACTTGTGGAGGCAAAACTATAAATTGAAAAATTCAAATTTTATTTTGCAAAGGTCATGAAGAACATGTCTTTCATAATCTTTCTCTTTAATATAAAAGTCAATAAATATTTTCTTTTACAAATACAAGTTATATTTCATCATTATAAGTACAAATGAATATTATGAAGATCAAACACAGCTACAAAAATTCAACATTTAGGATCTTATCTAAGACATTTCTAGGACAGAATTAAAGCATATTGTGACAAGGTTTCTGAGCCCTAATCTGAAATTGACATTTGCAAAGCCATTTTGTTCGGTGAATTACTAATTATGTGTTGAATTTGAAGGCTAACAAGTTTTGAGGTCAACCTTATAGAGCATCTTATAAAGGGTATTTAATCTAAGGGTACATCTAGAAGCAAATCTCTAAGGCACATTGTTTCCTTTGTTGAAGATTCTTTTGGCCATAATTTAATTGATCCACGGCACCCCTTCTGTGGCAAATTTTGAGTGATTTGACACATGACATGTTTCGAAGCCTTTCATTGACAGAGCTAAAACAAGTAGTAAACCTATAACATTCATTCATAGTAAATCAAAGGCAAAATTTGGAATAGTTTCAAGGGAAGGATGAATTTATGGTTAAGGAGCAGTTGTAGTAGAGGGTTGATGTATTGTTGAACAACAAGAGTATCTTGTGATGGTATTACTATTAAAATTGGCAACTAGGGCCAAACTCTATGTGGGTCATCTTATTTATGGCAGCTGATATTTTTCTTGGATCCCTTTCATCGAGAGGTGTAGGATTGATCTAAAGATCATCCAATTCCGATAAGTATTCATGGTGTTATGAATTTATTTGTTATAAGATAATTCATCAAGGTTGGCCAACAACAAAATAGACCCCACATGTGCTCGACGTTTTAGTATAAAAGGAGATGACTTGAGAGTCATTTCTCACACACACTTCTATCTTGATTTCTCTCCACTTGTCTTGGGTTTTAGTGGAAGAGAAATCTAGGAGTGGAAGCCCTAGACATTGGAGGAAAGAAGACTAAGGGAGCTGCCCTAGAGGAGATGCCCTAGTGCTAGACGTTGTCAAAGAAGAAGTCAAAAATGTTGTCAAGGAAGCATGCCCTAAACGTAGTCTAAGAGAGGCCCTAACGCTGTCCAAAAGGTAGCTCTAAAAGTAGTCTAAGAGCAGTCCTAAATGCTGTCAAAAGACAACCCTAAATGCAGTCTAAGAGAGGCCCTAATGTTGACCAAAAGACAGCCCTAAATGCAGTCTAAAAGCAACCCTAAACACTATCAAAAGGTGGCCCTAAATGCAGTCTAAGGGAGGCCCTAACACTATCCAAAAGGCAACGCTAAACACAGTGTAAAAGCATCCCTAAACATTGTCAAATGGTAGCCCTAGACGCAATCTAAGAAAGGCCCTAATATTGTCCAAAAGGAATCCCTAAGCGTAGTCTAAGAGCAACCCTAAACACTGTCTAAAGGGCAGCCCTAAATTCTGTCCAAAGGTAGCCCTAACACTAACCTACGATACCCTAGATGCAGGCCTAATATAGCTGAAAATGTGGGTTGTAGGTGACCCTAGAAACAGGGACAACATGAGAGTTTGAGGACTCAAATATGCGCAGGACAGCAATGCTAATAAATGGGATAGATGGGCTACATGGTGCTGTTAAGACACATGGGACAACAACAGGTATGGCAAGGCTAAGGGGACAACAACAAGGTATAGCATAACTGTTAGGGACAACAACTACACCTATATATCTAGGCAGCAGTGGTAAGGGATAGCTGTATAGTAAATGGCACAACAAAGGAATGTTATGGCAAGCATGGACAACATGGAAAGCATGTTGCTGCAAGCACATGAGAAATGTTGTGTGTCAATGTGGTTTAGCATACCACTTGGGACAGCTGTGTGGCAACATGATTAGCTTCAGAACAATGATGGGACAGCTATGACATTGTGTAGTAGTGACACAATGGGATAGCAGCAATAGCAAGGTGCAGCAAGTACATGGTGCATCAATAGTACATGGGACAACAATGATGCTTGGTGCAGCAATTACATGGTACAGTCATGATTGGTGAAGCATGAAGAGATACAACATAGTGATCATGGGTGCAGCATGGTGAGATGCAACATGATGACGAGATTCAGCACAATGATAGGTGAAGGAGTCACCTTGGAGAATCAATTGAAGCAACATGTCTTCAACTGATCTCACGTATCATCTTCTTAGAGATGATCTATGCTCTTATCTAGATAAGTCAAAGTGTTGACTTCTATTGTAAATATACTATCTCTCTGTTAAAATATGGTATGTTCTATGCTTAGAGCAATTTACTTCTTTTCTTCTTATTAGCCATAGATTAGCAATCACATATTAAGTAAAGCGCAGATAGAACATTAAACGATCAACAGAAAACAAGCTAAGTCAAGAGACACAAGATGTGGCAACTAGCTAGGGACAAACCCCAATACAGGGAAACCCTTTCATCAAATCTTCTTTTATCTTCAATAGTTCAGTAGAAAGAAATAGTACAAAAATAGAGTTTTGTAATTTCGTATCAGCAGCAACAAACCCTAGATCAGCAAAGTCAAACTTGGTAAAATGATTTGAAATTGACCTCCAATCTGCTTGGTCAATTACCGGTCAACTAGCCCTCGAACAGCCTAAAGAAACAGCCCTTGAACAACCCTAAAAACAATGAAATTGTTGTTGACTGAAGTCAACCTACTACCCAAAACAAGGGTAGTCAACGCTAGTCAAACCTGTGGACAGATTGCTCGATTTTTGTGCCAAAATCTATGGCCTACCTAGGAGATGCATCCACACCAAAACTACAACCTTGATGAGTTAACGCTTGGTCAACGAAGGTCAAAGAGACCTTCAGCAGTTCTGCGTCCTCCTTTCAGTGTCCTCCTTGCCCTAATGCATCCTCCTCCTTCCCATGTGTGAGCTGCTCCTTGTATAACCCAAAGCTAAGGAGAGAGAGAGAAGAATGAGTGAGATGAGATGATGAGAAAATGAATCAACCTCTTTTTTATTTATATGATTCACTGGGCATGTGTGCCACACATTTAACTGCTAGCTGACCTTGACAATTTGTCAAGTAAATACAAATAAACTCATATCTCCATAAATACTTGTCGGAATTGAATGATATTTAGATCAATCCTACACCTCTTGACAAGAGGAATCTAGGAAAAATATCAGTTTCCATAAATGAGGTGACCCAAATGGAGTTTGGTCCTAGTTTCCAATTTTAACAATCCCTCTCAACTAGGAAGAACTCCATCAGCAATCCGTCTGACCGTCGCTACTATCCCTGCCATCAAATGCCCTGCCCTGCACTACTTGGCCCTACTTTGCTCTGCTCAAACTATGAAGAAGAAGAAATGATCGAGGATGTATCATACCATCCTCCACTGACCCGAAGTTAGTCTCAGAGTGTGTCATACCACTCTCATTGATATCAGATCAGTATCATTGATCCCAGACCAATGGAGGTCATCCTAGCATAGGGATTATGGTAGATACAACAATGCGTCCATCGATAGTACTACTAATGGTCCCTAACCCCATTTCCCTACTCATTGATCATATGAGAGGTACTTCCCATGAGTCCCAGACTGCATGGGTAGGATGCCTCGACAAGAGAACTAATCATCTTGTCCACAGGAGAACGAGTCATCCTGTCCAACAGTCACAACATGAGAATTAATCATCTTGGCCCACAGGAGAACTAATCATCCTATTCCACAGTCACCATAGAGAGCTAATCATCCTAACCCATAAGAGAAATAATCATCTTGTTCCACAGTTGCCATGAAGAACTAGTCATCTTGTTCCATAGTCGCCACGGGGTGTCACAAGGGAAGATTAAACCTTTCACCCTGTACATAGTGCACCACCAGGGGATGGTGAGTCACCCTGTGGTCGCATCTTGCTCCAAGAAGCACCCCACACCCCCCAAGAGCTCCCAGAGTTCAATACATCATACTCAACCATCATAAGAGGGTCTTTGAACGACACCAAGTCGTTCTTGGAAAGTCAAGAATTTGACATTGCCCAGGGGCTTCGTCAAAATGTAAGTGACCTGTTCATCTGTACCGATATGTTGGAGCCTTATTGCTCCCCGCTGCACCATATCGCAAATATAGTGGTACCTGATATCGATATGCTTGGAGCGATCATGAAATACGAGATTCTCTGATAAACGAATCCTACTCTAGTTGTGACATAGGATCACAGTGGTATCCAATGTAAATCCAAGCAACTCACTAAAGAGCTTTCACAACTAGACTGCCTCACAAGAGGCCATACTAGCAGCAATGTACTCTGCCTCGGTGGTGCTCAAAGCCACCGACTTCTACTTCCTACTCATATAGGATATCGAGGCAAATCCCAAAGAGAAACAACACCCAGAAGTACTCTTTCGGTCCACCATACTGCCTGCCCAATCAACATCAGTAGATCCATGTAGTATCACATCTCCAGTAGTGTATCTCAACCCATGAGTGATTGTGCCATGAAGATATCTCAACAGATTCTTGGCACCAATCCAATGTGAGTGGTGAGGCTCAACCATATGTTGACTCAACGCGTTGACTACAAAACATATATCCAGACGAGAGTTTACCAAGAACATCAATGCTTCAATGAGTTGATGATACTCAGTAGCATTTCATAAAACAGCTCTGACAGCACTATGGCTTAACTTCTTGAAGTCAAGCTCCATCGGGGTAGTCACAGGCTTGCAGTCCACCATACTGAATCTCTCCAATATCTTCACCACATATTTTCCCTGAGATATGAAAATATCCCCTAGATTCTACCAGACTTCTAGTCCTAGGAAATAGTGCATCACTCCTAGGTCCTTCATCTCAAATTCAGAAGCCAACTTCCTCTTACATTTGTGAATGACAAGGTCTACACCTGTTAGAAAGAGGTCGTCAACATACAACACCAGTATGAGAGGATTGTCATCTTCAACCTTAAAGTAAAGTTCAGGGTCGGCTTCACTCCTAGTGAATCCTAGCTTCATCAAGTAGCTATCGATCCTCTCATACCACGCTCGGGGTGCTTGCTTCAGCCCATAGAGGGCCTTCTTCAACCTACACACATGCGATTCTTGATCATGAATCTCAAATCCTTCAGGTTTCTCCACCTGGACATCCTCTTTGATTGAACCATGCAAGAATGCGGCCTTGACGTCCATTTGATGTAGGTTCCATCCTTGCGAAGCAGCAAGGACTATGATCGAGCAAATGGTGGTATATCAGGCAACAGGAGCAAATATCTCATCATAGTCTATACCTTCCTTCTGAGAGAAGCTACGAGTGACAAAACGAGCCTTATACTTTTCCGCACATCCATCAACTGCATGCTTTATCTTGTAAAGCCATTTCAAAGTGATAACTTCTTTGTCCTGGGGTCTGGGGACCACATCCCAAACACTGTTTTTCATGATGGACTCATATTCCTTAGTCATAGCATCCTTCCATACTTAATGCTTGACAACTTCTACGAATGACGAAGGCTCATTTTGGATGATCGTGCTCATGATGGTCAAGTATCCCTGATACCTGGTCGGCTTCTTACTTTCCTGGAAGGTTCCCCTAGGTGCAATGTGCCCTTCAGCATCATCAAGTGTCCCCCCTAAGCCATGAAGGCATCTTCCTAGAAGAGGAAGGCTCTCTCAAAGGGGGATCAATAGGATCCATAGGCTCTTCCATATCGGGCATCGCCTCATCTTCATTTTCCTTTGGTTCCCTGGTATCAGCTTCTTTAGATCCCCTTGGAGTAAGAAGATTGTCAACTTTGCTAAGAGCCATATCTTCGTCAAAGGTGACATCATGGCTAATCTTGATTTCCCTTTGACAAGACACATAGATTCTATAGCCCTTAGTGTTTTCGCTATAGCCCATGAAGATTCCTTTCTTTCCAAATGTACCCAATTTATTCCTCTTCTCCTCCGGCACATGAAAATATACCGGATTTCCAAAAATTCTAAAATGAGATACGTCAGGTTCCTTACCAGTGAACATCTCTTCGGGAGTCTCAAAACCCAATGCTTGATGAGGGCGTCGGTTTTGCACATATACGGCAATATTTGTAGCTTCAGCCCATAGAAACTTCAGAAATCTTTGATCATGGAGCATATTATGGACAACTTCCACAATTGTACGATTCTTCCTTTCTACCATACCATTCTGCTTAGGAGTATATGGTGTTGTAGTCTACCTCTTAATGCTAGCCTCTTTACAAAAGTCATGGAACTCATTGGATTCATACTTAGTCCCATTATCAGTCCTTAAGATCTTGATCTTCTTTTCGGTTTGATTCTCAATCTAGGCTTTGAAGTGACGAAACCAAGTGAACACTTCATCCTTCTTTTTCAAGAAGTATATCCAGTTTTTGCGAGAATAATCATCTGTAAAAGTGACCTAATATAAATATCCTCCCAAAGAGTTCATGGGCATCATACCAGATATGTCTGAGTGAACCAACTACAATATATCGGAGGTCTTACCTTGGCTTGATGGGAATGGTCCCCTTTTGAGCTTCCCTTCGGCACATCCAGGACATACACCTTCTTGCTCTACTTGGAACTCAGGCATTCCTATCACCATTTGGCTTGCATTGGATAAAGCTTTATAATGAAGGTGAGCAAACCTCTAATGCGATAGTTCGGACTGAAGTGATGTGTCATAAGACATGACACCCAGTGGACTTCCTCCGACCTGATATAATGAATCGACTCGAAACCCAAGAGTGAAAGCTTCCTTAAAATTCTTTTACCATAAAAGTACCTTGCCATCAATGAGGGTTACCTTTTAGCCTTTGTCCTCCATTGCCAAAATGGACACCAGGTTCTTTTTGAGATCAAGTACATATAGGACTTCTTGTGAATGAATTGTATTACCCTGATTCAATTGAAGAGTGACATTCCCTATGCCTTTCACGAGATATTTTGCATTGTCCCGAAGAACAATTTCTAGGTTAGTCTCCTTTTCTATCAAATTGGAGAGAGCTTATTTGTAGCTAGTGAAGTGCCTTGAGGCACCACTATCAATAACCCAATTTCCCAGCGAGTCCGAGGGAGCAGTAGTAGAGAGGGCCGCTGATAGGCAATATTCATCTTACTTATTATTAACAACATTAGATTCATACTTGGAGTTTCTTGCCTTCTTGAAGGGTTGTCCTCTTCCTTGATTTCTGGCATTTCTTTTACCTCTGCCATTGGACCTGCCATTCCTTTGATTGCCTTGAGAGTGACTTTGGTCATCGTCATGGTGTAAGTCCCTTTTATCAGGGCACTCCCTCGCATAGTGGCCCATTTTGATGCAATTGTAACATCAACCTTTTCTTCCACCCTTTGGTCCATCCTTTCCTTTGGATTTAGCCCCATAATTGTCCCTTCTTTTAGCATAAGAAGAAAAGGTAGAGGGGTGGCCTTTAAGTGTGGGTATTTGTTGCTTTTCCATCCTTGTCTCTTCTTGAATACATCTAGCCATCAATTCCTCAAATCCTGGGATGACATTTTTGTTGAGAAGAGTAGTCCTAAATATATACCATTCAAGTGGCAGTCTTCCAAAAGTTGTGATAGTCATTTCCCTGTCAGGAACTACTTCCCCAATAGATAGGAGATCATTCTTGATCTCAGTGATCCTTAAGAAATATGCTTGCATACTCTCATATTTGCCCTTCTTAATTTCCTTCAGCTTATTTCTAAGGAATAGAACTTGGTTTGCATCATTAGCATTAAATAAACTGACCAGTCTATCGTAGATTTCCTTGGAGGTTGTCAGCTCGGAAACATAGGTCACCAGGAGCTTGTTGATAGAGTCCCGGATGATCTTCCTTTCTTTGACTTCTCCCTTGGACCACTTGCTTTTGGCAACAGTGGATGCATTTGACGGAGGCACAACATTATTGCCTCTTACATGGTTTAACAGTTCTTGATCTTCTAAAGTCAAATCGAGAGACATCTTCCATCCGTGATAGTCAGACCTCTCACGGAGCTTGTCTTCGGTAGGGAAGAGTGTTGAGGACCCCATGAAGTTCTTAGGATAGCCTTCCCAACCTTCTCTTTGGTGATTTCTCTTGCTCTTGCTTGGGCTTTGTCTTCACCTTAGCTCCGATACCATGTTAAAATATGGTATGTTCTATGCTTAGAGCAGTTTACTTCTTTTCTTCTTTTTAGCCATAGAATAATAATCACATATTAAGTAAAGTACAGATAGAACATTAAATGATCAACAGAAAACAAGCCAAGACAAGAGACACAAGATGTGGCAGCTAGGTAGTGACAAACCCCATTGCAGGGAAACCCTTTGATCAAATCTTCTTTTATCTTCAATAGTTTAGGAAAGAGAAATAATATAAAAACAGAATTTTGTAATTTTTTATCAACAGCAGCAAACCCTAGTTCAGCAAAGTCAAACTTGGTCAAACGAGTTGAAATTGACCTCCAATATGCTTGGTCAATTACCAGTCAACTAGCCCTCGAATAGCCTAAAGAAATAGCCCTTGAATAGCCCTTGAAGTCAACCTGCTACCCAAAACTAGGGTAGTCAACGTTGGTCAAACTTGTGGACAGAATGCCTCGATTTTTGTGCCAAAATCTGCGACATCCCTAGGAGAGGCAACCACACCAAAA
>APFE030231675.1:6624-36372 GCA_000404065.3 Pinus taeda
GTTTTTTTTTTTTTTTTTTTTTTTTTTTTTTTTTTTTTTTTTTTTTTTTTTTTTTTTTTTTCTCTCTGCAAAGAGTAAGGCATGATACATACTTGTGATTCTTCCAAGGCAAGCATCCGACTTTCAAGTTTAGGAACTGCTTAGGGTATTGATAGAACATTATGGAAGTAGTGAGGAGATGCTGAGGGCGTTTGTCAAGATGTTGGGGAAGGGGAGTTCTAGGACTATCGTTCTTAATGATGGTTGTGTTGTTGCTGTCAAGAAATTATCATGAGTTGTGTTGTGTGTGTTTTAGCGATTTCTATTATGGTATCGCAAATATTATTGGGATAATATTTGTCTTGATTAACCAAGTGGGAGTTGAGCGAATGTGTTACTGTTTTGGAGAGTGGACGACCGACAGTCCACTCCTAAGTAGATGGTGGAGGAAGATACTTGGCTATGTCAAAGGCATGGTAGCGATGGCAGTTACCTTGATGGCGATGGAAGCTAGGCACAAATCTAGCATTTCGTAGAACGAGCAGTGTTCCGGACTCTAAATAGTTGTTGTTATGTTTGGGAAATAATCATCTTTGGGCAGAGATAGAGAAATTAAATTTGAAGAGTTTATGTTGTATTTTCTTGGAATCATGTTTAAATATTATTGAGCCTTATTGAGCCTAGCTAACTCAATGTAGGCAAAGTTATTTTGTTAGAATTTGCAACTCTGACGAATAACAGGTTAAGCATGGAGTTCCAAGAATTTATTTGAACAGACAAGGATGCCCAAGATGTGAACAATGAATAGATGAGGTAAAGGAGTAGCGACAACGTTTATGGTGGACAACAAAGTAGATGCTTGTTTTAATTAGTGTGGTTTGTGGAATAGACTCCCTAGCATGTTGTAAGAAAGTCTAGTTGTTGTCATTGTATGTACCCAGAAACTCAAAAATGTGGAATGAAATGTAAGTTTTAAATGCATCTGAAAGTTCGTGGTGATCTTAAAACCACTTTGTAATGGTTTATGGTTAGCCTGAAACCATCTTTTGTCACTGTAAAGTGAAGGTTGGTGGTGAGCCAGAAACCATCTATAGAGTCTTTGTGGCTGAAGTGCTTTCGTGACTAGCTTGCCTTTGTGGCAGAATCGCCTCTGTGGCTTGAGGTGCCTTTGTGGCCGCGTGTACACGAGAGCTTTGTGCTCAATTGAGCAGGTGGACTGCAAAACACCTGGCCCGAACTCAGATGATTTTTTAATTTTCTGAGTAGAAGGGGATTGACTTCGTTTGACGATTTGCGAGAGGAGGTAGATCGGAGAAGTTGTGGCAGATTGTGTTTTGGAGGTTCTGTACATGCAATTCGCTTGATGGTGGTGGATTTGACTATCATGACAAGTAGACATTAAGGGGGGAGTTAGAAATAATTAATTCCTACTTATCTATGGTTGCAATTCTCCATTTGAGGAGTTTGTTCCTACATAATAGGAATTAATTATATCATCACCTACTGAATTGTATCATCACCTGCATGGGAACATCAATTAAAAGAGAACAAAATCAAGTAAAATAATTTTTTATTCCCCATATAAACTTTTATTTTAAAAGCATGGAGATCATAATATGGTGTTGGAGATTTTAGCTTGCATTGTGAAGGGAGCTTACCTAGCGTGAATGCCTAGATTTGATCCCAAATCATATCCATGCTCCTTAGCTCGAGAAATTGCACCTATAGCTGCAGATGGAAAAGAGATATGGCCATGAGGAGCCTCTTTCTCATGTCCATTATGGAGTTGCCTTGGATGTTGTTGCAGTGGGGGATGGTGCCCAATGCGCTAGAGGTTCACACTGAAGCAAAGATCTATCTCTTCCCTAATCAATACTCTGTTGCAGATGGTGCCCTGTGCCTGAAAGGTTTAGAATAAAGTAGAGAACCCTCTCTTCCCTAATCAATAATCTTTGGTAGAAACTCCGCGGGCAACATTTCAATTTGAAATGCCACGTGGAAAGGCATTTGAATTTTTAAATCCTTTGGCGTGGAGTAGCATTGAATGCATTTAAGTTAGTGGAGAAAGAGTCAAAGTTGTGGAGGTATAGGAAATCATAAGTTAGTGGAGAAAGAATCAAAGTTGTGGAGGTATAGGAAATCATGAGAGCTGAAGAGTTGTTGGAATATTGAAAGTATTAATGGAAGGCACAACTGAGATGGATGGGGCCCACTAGCCACCTCAACAATTTTGAGCAACCTGCGATCGAGATAAGCTTAGCGGGTTTACATGAGCAACTATATAATGGAGCATTGCCTTGGTAGCTAAGAAAAAGTGGCATTGTATGTGACATGGCCCTGGGCGCTATGGAGAACATATATTTGAAATCACGTATCAAAACTCCATGGCCTCATACAAAATGGGCGTACCTTTTGAACGAAGGATGAATTAAATATGACTTAGTAAGGACATATTAAAAAAGGGCAGTATCGAATGGAATATGACATTTAAATTTAAACGATGCCATGTGCTTATTGTCTCCAAAGGTGAACAAACCTTTGAAAGTTAAGGTGACAATGCAATCACACGACGACAAGAGGTATTTCCAAATCTATTGATCCGTTAATGCTCTCCCTTACAGTACCAATCCCTCATCATTACAGTCTTGGGAGACGGGTTCTGACATCGCTTAGCAACTTCACCATACATGGCCATGGGCAACCATAGGAAAGGTCTTTTGATTTTCTGGCAACATTTTTTTTTTTCCGTGCGACGTTGTTTTCATTTCCCGGATGTATGACAATGAATAGGCCGAGACGAATTAATTAAAGTACAACATTTAGTGATACTTAATCCATGTGGCGCTCTATTTGATATTTGAAATTTCAAATTTGAGCGCGAGTGTCCTGCGTACCATGTCATAACATCGGTGCCCATACCATCCATACATCACTCATTTTTAATTTTGTAATTGGGTTTGAATTTTGAAACCCTCCGAAACACTGATACTTTAATTTATTTGCTCAACATCGGCTCGTGAAAGCGTCTATCAGAGTTCATTCTGGTGGTGCCCAAATTCGCCATGGATATCTCAAATGTCAGAGAAGAGAGATGAATGACGCTAGTATCAACTTTCTTTTATGTGCTCTTCATTCTGGTGATTATGGCGTTGTTTCTTACGTTGTCTTGGTACATGACCTACGAATCAATGCTAGAGGGTTTGATGGATAAACTCATCATGGTCCTCATTCTGTGCCCGGTGAGTTGCGATCTAGTCCTCAGCTTCCTCTAGAAAAATTGATCACCTTCCGTGGCTGAGGGTCGCCCAGATGAGGTTGTCGTAGCATAGATCAAAAACTAGCATGTTGCAGGGGCTCTGCCTCCCCAACAGTACCGTCATTGCTTTTATTTCGAACATGATGTGCTATGGGATCACATTTTTGGCGACATAGTGGAGCAGGGCTTGGGCCACTATTTGGGAAGGTTTTCACAGGTGGGAGGGCTTTGGGTGCACCGGTCCTCGAATTGGGGATTCATAAATCTAACGTTTAAGCGTTAGATTCATAATTTGTCAAACAATTGTAATTGTTCATGTGCTGCTTATAATTATTCAGGTGCTTCTTGATACGGGTTCTTTAAATGTTTTTTGTGTCTGAATGTGTGTTGTTTTGGGACAATAACTACGTGTATCAGGATCAAACTTATCGAGATAGAATACTTACCGCAAGAACTTCTAAAGATGAAAAATATTCTACATTTAGTGAAGGAGTATTGTCCTTTGCTGGAACTACCATTTAAAAAGATTGACGAAGAAAGAGAAACATGTAGAGAGTTGAATACATTTGAGTCCTTCCATGATGATGATAAATGCTTATTTATGCTATAGTGGTTTTCTACAGAAACATTGGAGGTATTATTTTTTCGGAGTGTGTTTGCCCAAACCTTCGGTTCCTTTATTTGCCACAATGTGGGAAATCGATGCAAATAGGAGGGATTTGTAGTATGTTAAAACTTCAACGTCTAGTTAGAAATAATTAATTCCTACTTGCCTATGGTTATAATTCTCCATTTGAGGAGTTTGTTCCTACATAATAGGAATTAGCTAGAATATAGTTTCTCCTAGTTTAGTGTGTGGTTGAGAGAATCTGTCAACCACACTACTGTACGTCTAAGATAGAATTCCTATCTTGAGACTATTGATTGTATAAATATGTGTGTAATTTCCTCATTCATAATAACATAATATATTTGAGTGTGTGCTATTTTATCTTGGTATCAGAGCCCTGAGGGCTGGCCCCTCGTGGGCTTGGCCCATCTTGGGCTGAGGAAATAAAAGAGTATTTTTTTAATTTTTATTTTGTCCATTGAGCATCGAATAGGGTTCCGGTGAGTTGGGCGGTGTGCTGGTGCGCTGAGTTTGGAGATGTCTATGGAGTTTCTCTATTCATCCTTGGGCATTGAGCGTTGATATTTTCTGAGATCAGTGTTTTCAATTTTGTGTGAGCGACTGCTTAATAGCTTGAGAGACGCCACATTGTATGACCTGAGTGCCGAGGCCATTTCTAGCGAGGTATTATACATTAGCTGTGCTTAATCGATTAATGCCTGGAGAGATGGTGGACGATGCCACTTAGAAGGGCCGAGTCTCCGAATGATGGCTATGATTTGCTGTCAGTAGAGGTGTTGGAGCACTGGTTGTTGTGGTGCGTGTGATAAGCCACCATGCCATCATTTTGTCAGCAACCCCAAAACTATGCAAAGGTAGAAGATCCAATTTGGTGGACCGATCGTGGTGTGGCCAAGCGCCTAGAAGTTTTTGCTAGCTAGTGAGGGAGATGACGAGTTCCATTAAAGCCCATAGACTTCAAGATGCAACATTAGAAATGTTGCATAAATACTTTAGAAACCTGCAAAGCCAAATCCTAATCTCCTCTATAAAATTGTTCATTACTTTTGAGTTCTTGAGAACACTAGTCAAACCCTTGTTCTAATCTTGCAATCATAGGCATGCATTAGAAGCAAAACCATAACTACTGCAAATACTAATCTTTTAGTCTACCTAGATTTGAAAGCAACCCTTAACTATTAACAATTGGAAAGAAAAACCTAACTACTGATAATTGAAAGGAAAACCCTTAACTATTGAAAATTCGAGAGAAAACCCTAACTATCAAAATGAAAACCCTAGCTACTAATTAATTGGAAACTTGAGCATTGACTGAACAAATGTAAAGGGTGTCTTTGAAGGGAAAAATAGTTGAGCTCCTAGTCAATCCATGCACTATAAAATATTCCCACACTCAATGCATAACTCTAAAGAAAAAGAAACAACTAAGTCTATTGTGATCCTGCCCTAGGTCCTATTGCAATCTATCTTTGTCCCAAACAAAAGAAAGAACTCAATGCATAACTCTAAAGAAAAAGAAACAACTAAGTCTATTGTGATCCTGCGCTAGGTCCTTTTGCAATCTATCTTTGTGTCAAACAAAAGAAAGATTCCAAAATTTTTCCAGACACACACCGTCCATTATAAAATATGTGTAAACTATGCAAAACAGCATATGCATGAATAACAAGGTCCCTACTTAGTTTTGACACATAACACTTGTAAAACTTCATAAAAGTTGTGAGCAAATATACTCACACTATTCTTCAAATTGTTATATAGGTTTCAAATATTTCTAAGAAAATCAACCAAATATGAATTTTGAAAGATAACGTATTGCTCATAAAAAGGACATAGGAAAGAAGTAATTTTATAATCCGTGAGAGCATAAATCATCACTTTGTTCACAATGAAAAATTTGCAATCTTATAAATAATTGAATCCCTCTTATAAACAATTCCTCTGACACATGTCAGACAACACATCACTTATACCACCACTGTGAAACCTCAAAACAAAAATACCTATATGTTATGTTTGAACTCAATCAATAACTCCAAGTCACATTACAACTTGTTTTACCCTTCAAATAGTGTATTTCGATGGATCTAATATGAGTTGTGTTAGATGGAATGTCTCAGGATCGAAACCATAATTGGAATCCTCAAGAGATTAATTCTTTTCAAAAAGGAGGCAACACATTATACATTTAAAATATCCTTGTCATTGACTGTCATAAACCAAGAAACATGTACATAAACTATATTTTATTGCACAAAAATAGATAAATCAAAGAGAAATCCATGTATCAATTCAACCAATAATAATGACTACAATCCAACTCTCATCACCATTCAAAAATCAGTTTTAAGTTACAATAGATTTTTGATAACCCAAATCTTAACAGACATGTTGCGCTTATACAAAGAGAACTTTAAATCTCAATCAAGATATTGTTCGTTGTTATGACATAAAACCCCAAATCTCCTTAGATCCAACATGTCTTATATTCTCATTCAATGGAGCAATCCAGATTGGGACTAAATATTGAAAACCTAAGCAATGGATCGTAAGAAAACAAAATATATGTTGGTTTGATCATTACGTATAAACAATGTTTGGTGTAGCTTATAGATATCATCACATGAAAATATATTACAAAAGTGAATTATATGTGCAATTTTTGCCATGGAAATGCATCATGCTTGTAATCTCAACACTCCCAGATGTGTAAATGTAAAGGAAACATAGAATAAAGACTTATCTATCGAGGAGTCAGAGTGTGTAGTTTTCACAAAGGAAACCTCTAGATCTGAGATCAAACACACAAGTTAGCACAAAAAATGGATAAATATCAAGCATCAATAAACAAATCTGAAACCTAGCTAAGTGAATGCAAAAGATGGAGGACAACGAGTTGGATTGGCGAGCCTAGCCAACCAACTTGTGCCTCCTATAGAAAATTTAAATAATAAAGAATCTTTAATTCCTCAAATGCACAAAAAAATGTAGGATAGAACCTAGCATAAAACTTTGTACTAGATCTTCTCAGTCTCTACATCATGTCAATTTCTTAGGTCCAGTTGACTAAAGATACATCTATAATAATACCTCCTGCATTAGGCACAAACCATAGCTTGGATTTTATAAATTTTACAATACATCATTGGGCTTCAAACTAGCCAATTGAATGCAAAAAAAAATAGGTAAGGATAATAATAGCTTGTGATTGAAGGAAAGTATGGTGCAACCAAAAAGTAAACAAGGAAATCACAAATCTACTACGAGAAGAACTATAGAGTAGTTCCTTCTTCCTCGGTCTGGAGCTAGCTGTAATCATTATGCTCACACTTTGACCTTGATCTAACTCCAAAAATATCTTTAACATCTGTACACAATATTGATTAACCACTAGCCCTCGCGGCATACTTCAATGACCAAAGCAGTCCATGCATCCATTTCCTCGATGCATGATCCATATACATAGTATGAGAACTGCATAGCCTTTGTTACTGACTTATAAACAATCATAAATATTGGAAAATACATACAAGTGGAGGTATTTTTAGATGAAATGCGATTTGAGAACAAATCTTCACTATTGCATCAAAAAGGATGTGGAAGTGTGAGGTAGAGGTTCCAAATTGGTAAAACAAGGGAATAAAATAGGGTATCATAGGGGAAAAAAGATGTATTAAATACAAAAGTTCTGGGGCTTGAAAAACAGAGGGCCAATTCAACACTGTTTGAACAATTTTTCAGTGCCCTCCTTCAAATTATATGTTGTGGTGATTTAAAAAGATGGGTGGTGTTGTCACTTTTAACGACACCTATAACATGGGTGCTTCAGGGGACATAGAAAGCTTCCTATAGACAACCTCTGGGTTTATTGTAGACAAGTGCCTAGGACATCTTAAAGAGAGGAGTGCATGGAAGATTTTCAATGGAGGTAGCTGTAATCATTATGCTTACACTTTGACCTTGATCTAACTCCAAAAATATCTCTAGCATGTGTACACAATATTTATTAACCACTAGCCCTCATGGCATACTTCAATGACCAAAGTAGTCCACGCATCCATTTCCTCGATGCATGATCTATATACATAGTACGAGAACTACACAACCTTTGTTACTAACTTATAAACAATCAGAAATCTTGGAAAATACATACAAGAGGAGGTATTTTTAGATGAAATGAAAATTGAGCACAAATCTTCACTATTGCATCAAAAAGGATGTGGAAGTGTGAGGTAGAGGTTCCAAATTGGTAAAACAAGGGAACAAAATAGGGTATCATAGGGGAAAAATGATGTATTAAATATGAAAGTTCTTGGGCTTGACAAATAGATGGCCAATTCAACACTGTTTGAACAATTTTTCAGTGCCTTCCTTCAAATTATATGTTGTGGCGATTTACAAAGATGGGTGATGTTGTCGCTTTTAACGACACCTACAACACGAGTTCTTCAGGGGACATAGAAAGCATCCTATAGACAACCTCTGGGTTTATTGTAGACAAGTGCCTAGGACATCTTAAAGAGAGGAGTGCATTGAAGAATCTCTTTTCGGGGAATCAGGTAAAATTATTATAGGAGAAGAATTCTTTGAAGATTTCTTCTTACTTTTAGTACTAACTGAACCAATCATACCATCAGCGAAAGGAGACCCTGAAGGAGCTGTAGTTATTTGACTGTGTCTTGGAAGATCAGGGATTTTTTCACGTAAAGTACCTGACTACGTATAGACGAGGTCAAGGTACTGAGGCTGAGCAATGAATTGCTCTTCAGTGACAACTCCTCCCTTAGATACATCTTAGATGATTTTGGGTAACAATGATTTAATGAACCATTCTGCTAAAATTTGATCCGGAATGAAAACTTTCACTAAACGCCTTCTATGTCACCATTCATGAATATGATCAAAAATATATGTGGACGTGGATTCTTTTAGTGAAGTTAATAGTTCCATGCCATTGTCGTATCTGATAGGCAACTGAAAAATGAGTTAAGAAAGCAGTGGCTAATTGATTGAAATTATAAAAAGAGCCTCATGGTAACTCAATGTACCATTTGGCGACAAGACCAATAAGAGTTCGTTGAAAAAGACGCAATTGAATTGAATCATCAATGATTGAATTAGATGCACACCAGAGGTGATAAGTGATAACGTGATTTGACGGATCCTCTCCCGACTTACCCTCGAATTTCTGGATATCACTGGGCAACTTACTAGGCATTGGCGGCCAATACGGAAGATAGTAAATCAGATCATTCGTACGGCGCGACAAATCAAGTAAATCCAAAGTTGCAATAAATGGTAACTGACGGTTAGGGTCGCAAAAACCTTGAGTAATGAGACCAGCTCTAGGAGGAGGATATCCAGGATAACCTGGAATTGAATTTGCATTAGGAATGTTATAACCTCCTGGGAAACCAAGATTAACCGGACCAAACTGAGGTTGTTGAGGCTGTTGATAAGTATAGCCAGGATACAGTTGATACTGATAAACTGGGTTTTGTATAGTAGGACCGAATTGATATTGTCTCTGGTACGGTTGATAGGTGAATTGCAGTTGACTTGTGGCAATCGTACTTGGACCAGCTTGTCCTGCAGGCATTTGGACCGAAGTCTGAACTGTAGGTCCTGATTGTGGCACAGAGACTTGAGGAGTTTGCACTGATGCAGGGATAGTAGAAACCGGAGCTACAGATACTCCAGAAATAGGTGTGGTAGGATGAATAGAAGTTGTAGTATTTGCAGCAGTTTGAGGTAGATTCTGAGGTGTGCTAGGCCCAGGCTGCTGAACTAAACCCGGTGCAGGGGTTTGAATAGTAGGTTGGACAAGTTGCTGGGTTGGACCAGAAACCAAAGGTTGTCCAAGTTGATTAGATAACTGCACGTTAGGTTGCACTGTCTGTTGAGTTTGAGACGGATACAACACCATGTTCATTCTAGGGTATGGGCTCATAAAATGTTGTGCATATGGAGGACCATAACCTGGTTGAACATAGGGCTGATAATTAAGCGGTACATTTCCAACTCACGGTAAAAATGATTGACCAGAAGGCGGTTGGAAACGTTGAGTTGGGTACTGACCTTGAGGTTGATAACCCTGAGGCACGTACTGAATCTGGGGTTGATAAGCATCCTGAGGAATATACTAAGTCTGGGGTTGACCTTGGGGTATGTATTATCCTGAAGGTTGAAAACCTTGAGGTAGCCCTCCAGGTGGTAACTGACTACCTTGGGGTTGCCCCCCAAGCTGTAACTGGCTACCTTGGGGTTGCCCCCCAGGCGGTAACTGAATACCTTGGGGTTGCCCCCTAGGTGATAACTGACTACCTTGGGGTTGCCGCCCAGGCAGTAACTGACTACCTTGGGGTTGCCCCCTAGGCAGTAACTGACTACCTTGGGGTTTCCCCCCAGGTGGTAACTGACTACCTTCGGGTTGCCCCCCAGGTGGTAATTGACTACCTTGAGGTTGCCCCCAGGAGGTAACTGACTACCTTGGGGTTGCCCCCCAGTCGGTAACTGACTACCTTGAGGTTGAGGATTTGAAATACTACCAGACATCATATGGATTTGATTTGCATTCAACATTTGAGTTCCATTACTACTAGATGATAACTGATGTTCAGTCGGTCGAGGAGTTTCTCCTGAAAAAGTACCAGAGAGTGACTGGTACCCCGAAGGAACAGAAGGATTGTCGTATAAAAATGTTTCTGGTGATTGGGAAAACATAGATGACTGTCTTGACATGATCGATAAAGGATAATAACCTCTCGGTGTAGGGTGAAAAGGAATTCGAGGTGGTGAAAAACTAAGACCTAGGTTTTCTAAAAAAATTGTCAATGACAAATACCAAGCGTCACTCCTAAAAGTACTGGAGAATATTGGTTCACGCCCCCTAAGATTCAAAGTCTGTTAGTTTTCGGGAAGAATTACGTCTTCGTATGGAGTGACAAGTTCTTTAATGGAAATGAGGCCAGAAGGAAGATTTTGAGTAATGATATTTCCTACCCTAGGTGAACCAGGATCACTAGAAGTTGGAGTAACAAATCTTGAAGATGGTTCCAAAACAGCAGGTTCAGTGTCAGGCTCAGAATTCAGGTTCTTCAGCTAATTCACTGGAAGGAGAAATACTACCAGTAACTTCGGAAAATGAAATTGGCTCTTGAATATACTATGTTGTTTATATTTAATAATCAGGATGAACAATTAGAGATGACTCTACGGCTTCTGGTGATCCAACTCTACTGTCACTAGGTGATATGAGAGCTCACAGCCATTCAAGTTGGCTTGGTGTATACTCAGGAGGTTTCCCCTAAATTCTACGAGATTGTCTCGGTAATTCGGCCACGATTAAATATTAATTAATCACACGCAAACAAAGAAAATTTCAATAAAAACACCTAATGTCTCTAAAGAAACAAACAGCTGAATCACACGCCTAAAAAATCTAAGAGTTCAAACCACGCACAAACAGTAACTTCCTATACTAGAAGCACTAGTTGGTGATGAAATCCAGCTTAGTAAAAGTTTAATACAGAAAGGGCGGTTGGAACAATTACCCCGACAACCTGCTTAATGAAACAGACTAGCACAAGTTTCTTCACAAAACCATCTCGAGTGAAGAGAACCCCCCAGAGAGTCCAAGTGAGTCTAATCGACGTCTGCTCCAGGTACAGTGAGATCTTTCCTTAACCGTCACCTTAGGAAATAATCTTAAGTTTATGGACACTAAGGTTACGAACAACAAAAAATACAATTGGGGGAACAATCTACGATCCGATTCCACAAGCAAGGGCAGAGTAACAAAGATCAATCCCCTTGAAGGCTCCTTGACATGGTCAATCCGAGGTTTACCAACAAGTGACCCCAAGCTCCTCAGAAACGGTTAATCTAAGGTTTACAGTTTATAATACGCGCAGATCTTCTATCTTTCCCAATGAAACATAATTGATTATCTTAAAGGTTTGGACATGATATCGTGATTGACTCCTTTAAGAGAAGCTTCCTAGAATCTATCAATTACAATTGGATTTATTTCCTATCGCAAGTGTATCTACTTGTTTGTTTTAACTATTTTGGAGAGTTAATTACTCCCTACTCCAAGATACTAGCCTAAGCTATATTGGTGATAAGAGCCCTAGAAATAGAAAAGATTACTAGATCAATTTTAATTAAGCGTTGCTTTTATGGGTTGTTCTTTAAATCAATAGGTATGGAAATGACACTTTGATGGTGTGAAGACTTGACTCCAAACACACTAAAAATATGCACCTAAAATGATAAGCAATTCATTTTTCTTTCAATGAAATTCTAGCTAAAAGAAAGAGTTCGAGAATACAATTATTTAAGAAACAATTCTGTCTTTCAACATGGAATTGGAAAGAAAATATTTTTGTCTGCCAATAAGAACTCAAAACGAGACAAATAATTAATGCTCACAATAAATCCCTTTCACTTTTCAAAACTTGAAACTACAAAGAAAACAATTTGCTTCAAAATAGATCTACAAGTTGTAGAAAAACACTCAAAACTACAAAACTAATTTTGAGATCTAAAAACTTTAAAAATCTAATTGAATAAAAGCTTCAATTCTTTTTTGAGGATGTTTTACTTAGTTGTTCAGTAAACTAAGGATTCATTTGCACAAAATAACAAACTAATAAAAAACATTCAAATATGTTTTCTTTTGTAAAAATGAAATTCAAAACTTATAACAAAGTTTGTTCAAAGATTTGCAACGAGAAAACTAAATCTATTTCTCACAATGGATAGGTTTTACAACCAAGTCAGAATCATCAAGAAGACAAAAAGACACCAGGGTGATCTAAGGTTTCTCAAGCTTATGGTCTTTGAGTCACTATAGAGACAAAGTGAAAACCACTTCTAGCATGCAAAACTTCTAGAAAATCATTCAAAACAAAGGTACTATCGGTACTCACTCACAAGAGATTTTTGACTGGAAAAATACATATTTGGGTAGACACTAAGAATCCTAAATCAAACCTAAACTTAACTGGAAGAAGATATCTTAAGTTTTTCAAAACTTTTACAGGGTCCGCAGGCTCCAGAAGCAACAAGTGCAGTCTCGCACTTTTTTCTCAAGGAAAATGAGGATACGTCCACTCTGTCTGTGAAGAAAAAGTGCGGTCCCCAGAAAAATTAAAAAAAAAACAAAAAAAAATACTTCAATATTTTTAAAAACTACCCAGGCCAGTATACATCAATCAAAAACTAGAAAAACAATTTTCTCGAGTCAAAACAAAGGAAAACCAAAAATCAAATTCTTCCCCAGTGGAGTCGCCAATTTGTTGGCTGGATAAATCGATCTTGTGGACAAGACCGATCTCCCTAGTATCAGAAGATAGTCTAGCAACAAACAGACAAACAAACCTATCTTTCTCTAGACATATGCGATTTTTAAGTAAATACTACAAAGGTGTTAAGATCCTACCTTAGATCCAATGCTTGTTCATAGTATTCATCCTCCAGTCGTTCGAAAGAGTTATCTTTGAAGATCTGCAATCACAAACAAGCAAACATTAAATAGCACCTGGATAACAAATATTATAAATCACGCCTATTATGGTGATCAAGGAATCCATAAAATAAACTATGAATTAACATCTTATTGAGAAAAACAAATATATTTGTATTAACTTTGAATAGTAGAAGAACCTTACAACCTTTTTAGCCTTGATGTTGAACAAGTTCTTCTTGGGGTCCGAAATAGGAATTTCCTTTACTTTGACAAGTCTTGCACTCTTCCAAATGAGATTCATAGAGGTATGTAATCTCTCCTCATAAAAACTCAACTAAAGAAGACTAAGTTCCAACAACATTTTCCCTCAAAAAATAGTAAGCTTCCCACTCTGTTAACCAGCACAATGCTTCTTTTTATAGTGCAGAGGAGGAGGTTACAACTCCACCTATGAAGGGATAGAATCATCCTTCAAAGGGATAAGCTCCTCACATCAAGGGGTTAGCTCCTTAAGGTATGAGATACATGAACCTTAAAAGAGCAAACTTTCCGCCTCAAGATTCCTTCCAGAAGCTTCTAGAAATAACTAAAAGTGAGTTTTTTAGAATATACTTGCACCTTTTTAACTTTTACAGGGGTCCACACCTTTAACACAGAGACAATGCGGTCAGGTGCACTGAAGACATGACCATTAGGTGTGAGACCGTAGGTAAGACAAAGAGAAAGTGTGGAACCAGAGTTTTAAAGACTTTTGAGGGCTTTTCTCTTATTTTCAAGGCTTGATATGAGGAATTGATGTTTTAGACTTGCAAAGGAGGAAAGTATGAGTGGTAATGAACTCACACAGAGAGCAGAATGTCAAGGTGACGATTTTCAGTGCAACACTAGCTGTAATCATTATGCTCACACTTTGACCTTGATCTAACTCCAAAAATATCTCTAACATGTTTACACAATATTGATTAACCACTAGCCCTCATGGCATACTTCAATGACCAAAGCAGTCCATGCATCCATTTCCTTGATGCATGATCTATATACATAGTACAAGAACTGCATAGCCTTTGTTACTGACTTATAAATTATCATAAATGTTGGAAAATACCTACAAGCGGAGGTATTTTTCGATGAAATGCAAATTGAGCACAAATCTTCACTATTGCATTAAAAAGGATGTGGAAGTGTGAGGTAGAGGTTCCAAATTGGTAAAACAAGGGAACAGAATAGGGTATCATAGGGGAAAAAAGATGTATTAAATACGAAAGTTCCGGGGCTTGACAAATAGATGGCCAATTCAACACTGTTTGAACAATTTTTTAGTGCCCTCCTTCAAATTATATGTTGTGGTGATTTACAAAGATGGGTGGTGTTGTCAATTTTAACGACACCTACAACACGGGTGCTTCAGGGGACATAGAAAGCTTCGTATAGACAACCTCTGGGTTTATTGTAGACAAGTGCCTAGGACATCTTAAAGAGAGGAGTGCATGGAAGATTTTCAATGGGGGCTTTCGGTTGCACTCCAATTGTCATGTAATTAAAAGATAATAAAGGGGGCTTGGTTCAATAGGCCTTCATTAAACCCTTATGACTACATCAACTCTTAATTAGCATTACAAAATATAATCTTCTACAGTCTTTTACATCACAAACACATGGCTATCCCCTTTTCCATGAATAATAGGATTCGACGCAACGTCCTCCCAGACTATAGGTGTGAAAATAGGAAGGTTAACTTCTGAGTGGAAAAACTTTTCCATACGGACTCTAATTAACACAATTCATGCACCGTTGGAAAGGTATTTGTGTGTTGAGTAGCATGAAAAGGTGCAGTGCTAAATTGGTAAATTTTACTCCCCAAAAAGGTCCTTTGATGCCTCAAAATGTTCTGAGAACGTTTTAGACCCTGTTTCACCAAACTGGGTGCCATTGGTAAAAACGGTCCTATGAGCTAATCTCTCCACTTTTTCCACTTCAAATGCATTGATATGGATGAAAAACAATATAATTATCCAATTCGGATCACACCTCCCCATTTTTGAAGGATTTTGGTCCCCAACTTGTTTTACTAATTGAGGTGAGGAAATTTGTTCTTCCACCTTCTCTCTAGTGTACCATTTAACTTTGCCTTGAAGTTGTCCCTTCAACCCATTCTTACAAAGATTATGTTGCCCATTTCTTGTAGTTCTGGACCTCATTTGAAAAATTGTATCTTTTGTAAATTTTGCGTGAGCGTATAGTGCCAAATCCTCCATGGAAGGTAGGACCTGTTCCTCTTCCTGATCTAGCACGGAAGGCTCGTAGAGTTTCAAATTATCTACATTCACAACTGATTAACTGCAAAAATATGGTGGTAAACTGAGTCGATAAGAATTATCACCCACCTTTTCGAGTATCTCAAAGAGACATAACTTAGAGCCTTGATTTTCTTGTCAAGCCCCTCCAGCTTCTCCTTGTTCAAATGTATCCATACTCTATCTCCCACCTTGAATGATTTCTTTATTTTGTGTTGATCATCCTTGACCTTATACTTCACCTTCAACTTCTAGAGTGTTTCATGTACCTTTAGATGGATATATCTCACCTTCTCTATAAGCTTTTCAGCCCTCAAACCATATCTTATAAGATCTTCCCTCACTCCTTCTTGCTGCCCATATGAAATATCCAAAGGTGAAGGTGGAAAATATCCAAAACAAGTCTCAAGTGGGGACTTTCCTCTAGAACTATGGACTGCTCTATTATAAGAATGTTGTATATATACCATAATTTCATCCCAAGTCTTCGGATGCTTCTAGTTGTATGCCCTCAAAAGTTGTACCAAAGTCATGTTGACTACTTATGTCTTCCCGTCTGTCTATGGATGGAATGTTGTAGATCTCTTCAACGTTTTGTCTATCTTCTCCCACATTGTAGTCCATATTACACTGAGAAATCTTGTGTCCCTATTTGAAATGATGCTCCTTGGTATCCCAAAGTGCACCCAAACTTGTCCAAAGAACAAGTTTGTTGCTTCTTGTCAATTTATGGACTTTTTACAGGGCATCAAAACAAAAGTCTTTCTGAACATGTCAATACCATGAAAATGTAGTCATGTCCCTTCCTGGTTGTCTGTAAACCTCCCACAAATTCCATGGAAATTATTTCCCAAGGACGAGTAGGTACAGGTAAGGGATGATACAAACCTTGTTTTTTATTGTTAGGCTTGTTGGTATAGTAAAGCATGCACCATTTTATGAACCTAGCTATATACTCTTATATCCTAGGCCAATACACATACCCTTGCTAGTTAGCCATGGTCTTCCCTACACCAATGTTCCTTGAATCATTGGAGGTGTGAGCCTCTCTAGTTAGCTATAAACGTTCACCTTTAGGAACACGTAGCTTATCCAGCCTATATTGTAACCCATCCTAGAGATGCTACTTAATGGTGTTGTTGCCATCATGCACATGAATCTCACTCTACAATGATTGATACACATAATTGAAGTCCTCATCTTCTGAATATGCCTCTTTGTATGTTGTTGAGAAATCTAGGGAATCAAGTATTATGTGATTTCTCTTCAATTAGTAACTGCTCGTGGGTTTTTTTTACAAATTTAGATTAGAATAATATTTTCTTAAGTCATTAGTGTTCTTCTTCATTAAACAACAAAAAATGCATTAGCATAAATAGAAGAGAGACACATATTGTAGGATATGACTCAGGACCAAAACCTCTCACTCTCTGAAAGGAAAACCCACAAAAATTCTTCTTATAGAGATTCAAAATGACAAATACCAAGACCATGGCCCTTTTTCTATTTTCCACTCCAAGATTAAGACACTAGTTCTATTGACTATGAATATTATTCTCTTTTCTTCCTCTTGACTTCCATTCTGCTTAGACCTCCTTAACACCGAGATATCATCATCAACGAGACTGAGATCTCTTTACTTGCTGTGACCTTTTCTCTATGGTAGGATAGAGACTTCCTCATTGCGTAATACTGCAATATAATGGCACCTAGGTTGTGACACATCAAACCCTTCTCACTGTGGTAGCATTAAAGTGTAATGATACCAAATTATGATACCTTCAAACTCTTCTTGTTGTGGTAGCTCTGAATTGTGGTAACACCAAAGTTGTCATTATAATTGTTATCTAAATATCAGAGGTATACCCAAATGCCTTAACTGTGAGATAAAACCAAACTTACCTCTACAATATTATATCTTTATCCAAGCTCCTTTAGCAAACTCGCCTCTGCAATCCTCTAGCTTATCTGAGCTTCTTCACTGAATTGATATTCGAACTTGTCTCGTGTGGAAATGAAAATACCCTTCACACACATATATAGTGGATTTTCTATATAAATAAGTCGACATGTTTATATGAATATGAGTGTCTCCATAAGGTGAAGCCCACATGAGTTATTCACTTTATCTAGAGGTCGAATTGAAGACGAGAACTTGTGCCTATCTTTGGAGGGCTACTTGACCATTCTATTGACTCATATACATTTGTAACAGGACCAAGAATGGTTCTTCATACATGAAATTGACTCTATTTGAATCTTATTACAAATCCTAAAGGCTTTTAATGGGATCCATCTAAAAAGAAAACTTCTTTCTCATGAAACCCATGAGTCAAGCTTACAATCATTTTATTTTTCTTCTTTACATAAATTACACAAAAAACATAATTACACATGTCATTATGAAGACCGAACCTAGTTACAATTTTCAACACTTCCTCTTAACTAGGGAGGTACTCATAATGGTACTTGGCCTTTCTCAATGAAGAATTTTTCATAAGAAGAATCATATTGGTATCCCATATTTATAGCATAATGCAACCAACACTGTCACATAGAAAATCCTTGACTAATAGCTCTATCTCTCCACAATATCTAAGCTCAATGTTGGTGATACCAATGATTTATAGACACTCTCATCATTATCTCTCCCTGAACAAACCCCACTCAAGTTCTTAGGCTGTGTTCCATTAGGACTATTCTAATCTTAGATTCCCAATCCTCAAAGAATACAGGTCCTCTACGACTACTCTTATCTTGGATTCCTTATCACATCTTTAAAGAGGATCGGATGCTAGATATTTAATGAGTCCTTCATTCTTTCTTCCCAGTGAAGACAATAATGATGTGTCTATCTCTCCCTATTAATTATGGAGGACATATCTATTCCAATAAAGGAATGTACTCATTCCTACAGAAGGAATGTACCTAAGTTCCCTCTTGGCTTAGGAATTTCTAAGTTTCTTCCAATTAAGAAACTTTCTTCCATGATCCCTCTTAATTAGGGACCTACAACAGCTGCTCAAGTGTAGACGGAAACAAAACCAATCGCTTGAAGAGATCCTTCCTTTGATGTCATGAATTTATTTGTCAAGTAGTCTTCATCTTTTGGGACATCTTCATAGGTCACAAACACTGCATCACTTTCATCCATGAGTCAGTCATGTCATCATTCCTTTCATCAAAAAGTGATCCATTAGTCAAGTTTCCTTCTTCATACTATCTTATTTGGAAGGATTTTACACCCTTCTACATGGCATTCTTGAAAGACCTATAGAAGACCATCCAGATATTATTAAAAGCTATGAAATGAACATTTAAATCAAAATCACCTTTGTGATGGCGTTTCATCATGACATCTTCCTTTTGGCATTAACATCCTTCTTACATGTTACACACACACACACACACACACACCACACACACACACACATATATATATATATATATATATATATTGTGAAGGATCTCCATATTTTGCAGAGTTCCATTAGATTATCCATATCTTTTAGGGATGTTTCATAGCCAAATATTTCACTTCTTGGAATGTGTTGACTGCCTTCTTCCATGGCTGCATAGTCTATGCTCTCTTCATTTCTTTCTTCACACATGACATTGCTAAGAAATTCCAATCAGAGTTCCTCTAGTTGTTGTCAACCACCTCATATTCCATATGAGGACATATTATGTTGATTTCATCTAGTGTGACACATGCTTTATGGCATCGACTTTCATGGGAGGAGATTCTTTTTCTTTGATCATGCTTCTCAAGATAGAGTAGTGATCCATGTTACCTATAACCATACAACATGACTTTATAATATTGAATACAAGCATACATACCTATTTTACCTTTAGGTTATCTACGATTATTTCAACAACTTCCTTGATTGAAAAGAGCTTCGAATCCTTGATTTGCTTCATCTCTTATGCCATCATACCATTATCCTATGAATTCCACAAGTTGGAGTTCCTGATGAAACACTTGCTTTCTCTCTATATTGGTGAACCTTCTGATATATGCGTAACTTCCGTATATGTGTATATCTTTCATATATGTGAATATTTTGTATATGCACATATTTTTCGTATATGCACATACACATGTACAATTGCAACCTTCATATATATACAAATCCAATATATATCGTATTTTCCATATGTACACAACTTCTGTGTATACGCATATAAAGAAGTTGTGCACTGTAGAGAAGGTATGAACATTTACAAAAGATACACACATATACAGAATTTGTTTTTGCATATATGGAAAAAATGCGTATATACGGAAGATATGCGCATATGGAGGCTATAAGATATGCCTATATGGAGCATATGCGTATATACGGAAGTTGCACATGCACATGATATATGCACATATCTTCTGTATAGGTGTAGCTTTCATAAATACATTTCAAGTATATGTGCATATCTTCTGAATATGCGTATATACAAAATATATGTGAATATATGTAAGATACACATATAGAGATAATATGCACACATATAAAAGTTCTGCATATATGGAAGATATGTGAAGGTAGAGAAGTTGAGCATATATATGGACTGTTGCATATGCATATTATGGAAGTTGTGTATAACTTCTTTATATACTTATCTTTTGTATATGTGCATACACGGAAGTTTCACATATATAGAGGATCTACACATATACAGAAGTTGTGCATATACGGAAGATATGCACAACTTCCATGTATACATAGATTCCATATATGTGCATATACAAAAGTTGAGAATAACTTCAACCTTCTTATATACTCAACTTTAACCTCCATATATATGTGGAACTTCTATTTATGTGCATATATGGAAGATATGCGCATACATATAAGTTGCGTACATATGGAAGATATACGATACGAAATATGCACATATATAAAGTTGTGCTACCTTCGTATATAAAATTTATGCTTCTTTTGTAAATACACATATCTTCTATATATCTTCAAATCTTCCATAAATACACATAACTTCTATATATGTGCACATCTTTGGTATATGTGCAACTTCCGTATATGCGTATATCTTTCGTATATGTGAAGCGTTTGTATATGCGCATATTTTCGTATATGCACATACACATGTACAACTACAACCTTCATATATACACAACTCCAATAAATATGGCTATTTTCCATATGCGCACAACTTCTTCGTATACACATATACAGAGGTTGTGCACTGTAGAGAAGGTATGCACATTTACAAAAGATACACACATATATGGAAAAATAAATTGCATATACAGAAGAAAAAAAATGCGCATATACGGAAGATATGTGCATATACAAAAGTTTTGCAGAACTCTAGTCTCCATATATGTGCATGTCTTCCGTATATGCACTTCTTCAGTATAAGCAAATAAGATATGCACATATGGAGGCTGTCAAATATGCCTATATGGAGGATATGTGTATATACGAAAGTTGCACATGCACATATCTTCCATATATGTGTAGCTTTCATATATATGTTTCAAGCATATGTGCATATCTTTTGAATATGTGTATATACGGAAGATATCTCGATATACGTAAGATACACATATAGATAGAATATGCAAACATATAAAATTTCTGCATATATGGAAGATATGTGTAGGTAGAGAAGTTGATCATATATATGGACTATTGTGTATGCATATTATGGAAGTTTTGCACAACTTCTTTATATACTTAGCTTTTGTATATGTGCATATACAGAAGTTTCACATATATAGAGGATATACACATATACAAAAGTTGTGCATATACAGAAGATATGCACAACTTCCATATATACGTAGCTTCCATATATGTGAATATACAAAAGTTGAGAATAACTTCAACCTTTTTAAATACTCAAATTTAACCTCCATATATATGTGGATCTTTTGTTTATGTGCATATACAGAAGTTGTGCACATACAAAAGATATGTGATACGAAATATGCACATATATAAAGTTGTGCTACCTCCGTATATAAAATTTATGCTTCTTTCATGAATACACATATCTTCTATATATGTTCAAATCTTCCGTAAATACGCCTAACTTCTGTATATGTGCACATCTTCCATATATGCTCAACTTCCGTATATGCATATATCTTTCGTATATGTGAAGCTTTTGTATATGCGCATATTTTACGTATATGCACATACACATGTACAACTGCAACCTTCATATATACACAACTCCAATATATATGTGTATTTTCCATATGCACACAACTTCTGTGTATACACATAGATAGAGGTTGTGCACTGTAGAGAAGGTATGCACATTTACAAAAGATACGCACATATACGAAAAAAATTGCATATACAGAAAAAAAATGCGCATATACGGAAGATATGCGCATATACAGAAGTTGTGCAGAACTCTAGCCTCCATATAAGTGCATGTCTTCCGTATATGCACTTCTTCAGTATAGGCACATAAGATATGCGCATATGGAGGCTGCCAGATATGCCTATATGGAGGATATGCGTATATACGGAAGTTGCACATGCACATGATATATGCACATATCTTCTATATATGTGTAGCTTTCAGATATATGTTTCAAGTATATGTGAATATCTTTTGAATATGTGTATATACGGAAGATATGTGAATATATGTAAAATACACATGTAGAGAGAATATGCACACATATAAAAGTTTTGCATATATGGAAGATATGTGCAGGTAGAGAAGTTGAGCATATATACGGACTATTGTGTATGCATATTAAGGAAGTTTTGCACAACTTATTTATATACTTAGCTTTTGTATATGTGCATATACGAAAGTTTCACATATATAGAGGATATACGTATATACTGAAGTTGTGCATATACGGAAGATATGTATTCGTAGCTTCCATATATGCGCATATACAAAAGTTGAGAATAACTTCAATCTTCTTATATACTCAACTTTAACCTCCATATATATGTGGATATTCTCTTTTGTGCACATACAGAAGATATGTACATACATATAAGTTGTCCACATACAAAAGATATGCGATATGAAATATGCACATATATAAAGTTGTGCTACCTCCGTATATAAAATTTATGTTTCTTTTGTAAATACACATATCTTCTATATATGTTCAAATCTTCCGTAAATATGCATAACTTCTGTATATGTGCACATCTTACGTATATGCTCAACTTCCGTATATGCATATATCTTTCGTATATGTGAAGCTTTTGTACATGCGTATATTTTTCGTATATGCACATACACTTGTACAATTGCAACCTTCATATATACATAGCGCCAATATATGTGCGTATTTTACATATGCACACAACTTCTATGTATACACATATACAGAGGTTGTGCATTGTAGAGAAGGTATGCACATTTACGAAGACACGCACATATATGAAAAAAAAATAAAAAAAATTGCAAATATGGAAAAAGAAATGCGCATATATGGAAGACATGCGCATATACAGAAGTGTGCAGAACTCTAGCCTCCATATATGTGCATGTCTTCTGTATATGCACTTCTTCAGTATAGGCACATAAGATATGTGCATATGGAGGTTGTCAGATATGCCTATATGGAGGATATGCGCATATACAAAAGTTGCACACGCATATGATATATGCACATATGTTTCGTATATGTGTAACTTTCATATATACTTTTCAAGTATATGCGCATATCTTCTAAATATGCGTATATACGAAAGATATGTGAATATACGTAAGATACACATATAAGAGAATATGCACACATATAAAAGTTTTGCATATACGGAAGATATGTGTAGGTAGAGAAGTTGAGCATATATATGGACTGTTGTGTATGCATATTATGGAAGTTTTGCACAATTTCTTTATATACTTAGATTTTGTATATGTGCATATACGAAAGATATGCATATACAAAAGATATGCACAACTTCTGTATATACGTAGCTTCCATATATGCGCATATACAAAAGTTGAGAATAACTTCAACCTTCTTATATACTCAACTTTAATCTCCATATATATGTGGATCTTCTATTTATGTGCATATACAGAAGATATGCACATACATATAGGTTGTGCACATACGGAAGATATGCGATACGAAATATGCACATATATAAAGTTGTGTTACCTCCGTATATAAAATTTATGCTTCTTTCGTAAATACACATATCTTCTATATATGTTCAAATCTTTCGTAAATACACATAACTTCTGTATATATGCACATCTTTCGTATATGTGCAACTTCTGTATATGCGTATATCTTTCGTATATGTGAAGTTTTTGTATATGCGTATATTTTTTGTATGTGCACATACACATGTACAACTACAACCTTCATTTATACAAAACTCCAATATATATGCGTATTTTCCATATGGGCACAACTTCTGTGTATATGCATATACAGAGGTTGTGCACTGTAGAGAAGGCATGCACATTTATAAAAGATACGTACATATGCAGAAGAAAAAAATTGCATATACAGAAAAAAGTGCGCAGATACGTAAGATATGCGCATATACAGAAGTTATGTAGAACTCTAGCCTCCATATATGTGCATGTCTTCCGTATATGCACTTCTTCAATATAAGCACATAAGATATGTGCATATGGAGGCTGTCAGATATGCCTATATGGAGGATATGCGTATATACGGAAGTTGCACATGCACATGATATATGCACATATCTTCTGCATATGTGTAGCTTTCATATATACGTTTCAAGTATATGTACATATCTTTTGAATATGCATATATACGGAAGATATGTGAATATATGTAAGATACACATATAGAGAGAATATGCACACATATAAAAGTTCGGCATATACGGAAGATATGTGCAGGTAGAGAAGTTGAGCATATATATGGACTGTTGCGTATGCATATTAGGGAAGTTTTGCATAACTTCTTTATATACTTAGCTTTTGTATATGTGCATATACAAAAGTTTCACATATATAGAGGTTATATGCATATACAAAAGTTGTGCATATACGGAAGATATGCACAACTTCCATATATACATAGCTTCCATATATGTGCATATACAAAAGTTGAGAATAACTTCAACCTTTTTATATACTCAACTTTAACCTCCATATATATGTGGATCTTTTGTTTATGTGCATATACGTAAGATATGCACATACATATATGTTCTGCACATACGGAAGATATGCGATACGAAATATGCACATATATAAAGTTGTGCTACCTTGGTATATAAAATTTATGCTTCTTTCGTAAATACACATATCTTCTATATATGTTCAAATCTTTCGTAAATACCCATAACTTCTGTATATGTGCACATCTTTTGTATATGCTCAACTTCTGTATATACATATAAATTTCGTATATGTGAAGCTTTTGTATATGCGCATATTTTTCATATATGCACATACACATGTACAACTGCAACCTTCATATATACACAACTCCAATATATTATGTATTTTCCATATGCGCACAACTTCTATGTATACGCATATAAAGAGGTTGTGCACTGTAGAGAAGGTATGTACATTTACAAAAGATATGCACATATACAGATTTTTTTTTTCTTGCATATACAAAAAAAAATGTGCATATACGGAAGATATGCGCATATACAGAAGTTGTGCAGAATTCTAGCCTCCATATATGTGCATGTCTTTCATATATGCACTTCTTTAGTATAGGCACATATGATATGCGCATATGGAAGCTATCAGATATGCCTATAGGGAGGATATGCGTATATACGAAAGTTGCACATGCACATGATATATGCACATATCTTCTGTATATGTGTAGCTTTCATATATATGTTTCAAGTATATGTGCATATCTTCTGAATATGTGTATATACGGAAGATATGTGAATATACGTAAGATACACATATAGAGAGAATATGCACACATATAAAAGTTATGCATATACAGAAGATATGTGCAGGGAGATAAGTTGAGCATATATATGGACTGTTGTGTATGCATATTATGGAAGTTTTGCACAACTTCTTTATATACTTAGCTTTTGTATATGTGCATATACGAAAGTTTCACATATATAGAGGATATACTCATATACAAAAAATGTGCATATATGGAAGATATGCACAACTTTCGTATATATGTAGCTTCCATATATGCGCATATACAAAAGTTGAGAATAACTTCAACCTTCTTATATACTCAACTTTAACCTCCATATATATGTGGATCTTTTGTTTATGTGCATATACGGAAGATATGCACATACATTTAAATTGGGCACATACGGAAGATATGCGATACAAATATGCACATATAAAGTTGTGTTACCTCCGTATATAAAATTTATGCTTCTTTCCTAAATACACATATCTTCTATATATGTTCAAATCTTCCGTAAATATGAATAACTTTTGTATATGTGCATATCTTCAGTATATGCGCAACTTTCGTACATGCATATATCTTTCGTATATGTGAAGCTTTTGTATATGCTCATATTTTTCGTATATGCACATACACATGTACAACTGCAACCTTCATATATACACAAATCCAATATATATGCGTATTTTCCATATGCGAACAACTTCTGTGTATACACATTAACAATATTTTTTATGCCTCTTATAAAAATAATAAACACATCACCTTAACAATTCAATTTCGGTAGTAGCATCATCTTTGATGAAGGAAAGAACATGCCAATCTAGTCGCTCTTTGTTTCCAATTGCAAAGAAGGCCAACATCCATTTAGAAAAATTAGCTATAGTATTTCGTGATGATATCACCCAAGCTACTGGAACTCCATTGTGAAGTTCGTCGAAAACCATTAAGGTGTAAAGTTGATACTGTATTACAAAAAATGTGCATAATTATATTTATATAAGATACATGCATTAATATAAGGTTAAATAAATGAATTAGATTTAGGATAAATATGTACTCACCCCGTACTTATTTGTACTAAATGTTGAATCCATTGAGTTAATATTATTGTGAGAGTATTTCAGTATCATTGAACACATCCACTTTGTTTGTATGCCTATGATAAAAGGGATATTTTCAACAAGATCTTGTTTTTGGTAGAAGAAAAAACTCTCTGGGTGTTCCTTATACCAACATTCTACACTGTTTGGATCATTTTGATCTTTAACATACTCTAGCCTTATGGTATCATTGTAAATGTTTAATATATCTTGTCTTGTCATGTATGTATCTCAAGATATCCCTGTGTATAACTCACCAGATCTTATCCTTCACATCAGGGATGAACTTGTCCCATATCATTGTAACATTAAAACCTCTTTTAATGAAATGATGGACACTAGATCGCATATCCCTTGTTAAATGTGGTGCATAATTGAATCTCATGGGCCTACCGATTGCATCTGTCCCCTGACAAATAACATTGGATTTGTCAATATGCCTACATGCAGTATATATTATTACAGCATCATTTGGTCTAATTTGAAGTCGTCACATAAAGAAGTGACATTGGCAACCAACTTTAATACTTTCATGTCGATTGCGGTTTTCCTTTCGATCTGAGGATGCATTCCTAATTCTCCTTTTCGACTGTGGACCATATGAACACCAATAACTGTACATAAAAAAATTACTACAAATTAGATATAATATTTATGCATATTGAAAAAATTATACATATATTGAAAAAGCATATAGAGACTCACACAACATGCTCCAGATATGTTGAGTAATAGGTGTGTTTGATATCCTCTATTTTTTGACTTCGATGATACTTAAGAAGAAATTGAGTGGGTGCACTTTCATTTGATTCCTCTCCACTTATGAAATCATCAAGTCGACAATATGGAATAACTGCAACTTGGTCCCCATCAATCTCTATCCATGTTAAGTCTTCTGCTGAAATTGTATCATATCTTCTGGGTCTTCAACTTCCAACTCGTTAATCCTCTCCCACTTAGTCATTCTTAAAATACCTATACAAATTGCATTGAAAATAATTTAGTTTGAGTAAATATTATGGCCTTGATTAATGCATAGCGTACTAAGCATGGAAGTCTCATTTTTAGGTAAATATTTTATACTTTTCACGTAAACCACTTTGGTATTAAGTAATATTGAGGGTATCTTAGATGACATTGTACGATAAGTAATATCATAAGATATTGGGTCATTAATAAGCTCAAACATTTTTGACAAATTTAGACTAACCATGTATGACATGAATTCTTTCTCGAGGTGGTGCCACCATGTTATTGTCAAGGGACAACTTGTGAAGGGTCACTGAGCTGGAAGGGGTCAAAGGGAACTTCCTAACACTGACACATGAGATGGTGCGCTAATGGGTCCCTTGAAATAGGGATGAAAGGAAGAGACATAAAACCTCTTCCCAACAAACCCCCCAATATCAAGAATAAAACCACTAAAAAAATTTGTGAATTAAGATAAGAGGAAATCCCCTCAATTAAATATTCTTTGAAAAAAATACACGGTAGTGGTGACTTAGTAATGTTATAGAATAGGATAGGGACTCAACTAGGATAGAATAGGATCAACTAGCTCAAAAATACAAGACTCACCAAACCACACCTCATTTTTCAATCTAATTCCTCTAGCTAAAACGCCAAATCCTATAACCATCATCCTTGAAGAATAAAGGGTGGCACCTCTCAACAAATCAAAATTGTGTGGAACCAAATAGTTGCTCATGTAAGAAATGAGGGTATTTGGGTATCTTCACATTACATGCCCCACAATATGATTATTAGATTTACTGTGCCTCCATAAATAAGAGATACATGTCTTGTCCTTTATGAGAAACTTAGGGAATGTGGTAATGCCCAACTTATCATTAATAATCAATTCCCCCCTCTTTTAGTAATAATGCATTGATTTGCATATATGTTGATCAAAGAATTATTCTCCCTTAAAGCATCCAAGAAGTTAACTCGAGATAGTTTTTGGATACCTCCTTCACCCACTTTAGTATTAGAGCCAAAAGAGTGTTCAATGGAGTAATGTGAACCATACGCCTTGTTACATTCTAAAAATTCATCACCACCTTCAAATTTTGAAAACCAAAGTAAAATGAAGCCTTCAAAACTTAAAATAGTGCACAAGATTCAACATAATTAATTATTGAAATATCAAGAACCCAAAGAAATGCACTTTCAATTAATCCTATATGATCTATAATAACCCTTGTATCTGAGAGGAGTTCGGATTTTCCATAGCGTTCATCTTTATATTGGTCGAAGCTTCGAGTCTAGACCCAGACTCATCATCAGGACTGATATACAGAGAAAATAAAGAAAAGGGTTTGGTATAAATATGAAATAGGTTTGATGCAATTAGCGTTTGGATCTGTCCAACGCTAATTGCATCAAACCTATTTCATATTTATACCAAACCCTTTTCTTTCTTTTCTCCGTATATCAGTCCTGATGATGAGTCTGGGTCTAGACTCGAAACGTCGACCAATATAAAGATGAACACTTTGGAAAATCCAAACTCCTCTCAGAAACCACACCACAGTATTCTACAATCCAAAACCCTTGTATCACCCACCACCCCACTTTACAACATGATACTTGGTGAGTTAAGAAAATTAGTAGAGTTTTTAGAATTTTAATTGAATCATTAATAATTATTAATGGTAAGGATTTAATATTCTAGAATTTTTATGTTCTTTTTGTCTTTTTAATTAAATTGACTAATTAAAAAAATGCCACATAACCAAGTGTCATATAAAACAAGTTATGGTTTTGGGTCATGTAGTATTGATAAGTTTTGATATTGTAAAAAAACTTATTTACAGTAGCAAATCTCCATGGTAAAGTGAGTTAGAATCTCAATTACTAAAAACCTTGTTACCTGTTTTTCTAAATGTATATAGTTTTAATTTTTGTATTACTTGTTTTTTATAATTAATAATAATAATAATAGGAATTTAAAAATAAAATTATAATTTAGGAATTTTTCTTTTTAAATCTTAATAATATGAGATATATTAAAGTATCGTGTTTTGTTATTATTATGAATTGATGTCTATGAATATTTATTAGTCATCTATTTTATATGGTTGCACTAATTTTACTAAACTTTTCTAATCAAACATTTTTTTTCAAAAACAAGAGCATTGGAAGTCAAATTTATACTTTG
>APFE030231675.1:43691-95300 GCA_000404065.3 Pinus taeda
GCCCCCCCAACCCCCCGATTCACTACATAGGTTAGTCGTGGAAAGAATATAACACAACCCAACATGAGATCTGTAATTTCATAGATACGTTAGATTCAATATTGATATCCTACAAACTGAAGAAATATGGGTAGTAGTTTTTTTAATTTTGTGTAAGTTTGGTATGAAAAAATAGTTTGAAGGAATAAGAAGGGCATACTGAAGAATAATTATCATTAAATGATGTTTCGAAGAAAGAAAATGGGAATATGTAGTAAGAAACTTGAAATACTAGCATGACTCATGAAGAAGAGGAACAAATGCAACACAATATATCAAAATTATGAGGCCAAGTGCAAAAAATTTCACTCTCACAAAAAGTAACAGAAGCTCAGATTGATGGTTTAGAGAAAGGCATGGAAGATAAGATGGATGTCATGGAAGATTAGATGGATGGTTTAAAGAAAGGCATGGTAGAAAATATGAATGAGGTGGAAGCTAAGATGGATAGTTTAAGGAAAGGCATGGCAGAAAATATGAATGACGTGAAAGCTAAGATGGAAGGAAAAGTGGAATATTTGAAGACAAATTTGACAAAGTTACTACAAGAAATGTTTACTAATGGTCAAAGGGTAGTAAACAAACCTCACGATGATAAAAAAAAAAAAATGTTAATTATGATTTCATAGACTCTAATGTTGGATTCAAGACACACCATGTGCCAAAGAACGATATGCGTAAGTTTTATGGAAAGGATCCTGTAACATGGATACTACAGATGGAACAATATTCCGATCTCCATAATGTGCAAAACACACAAATGGTACACATTGCAACTTTATATTTGGAACCAAATCAGTTTGTATGGTATCGATCGCTTTGCTCTCATAAACAAATTTTCACTTGGGCAATTTTTATGGGAGAAATGATAGCACATTATGAGGATACAAAAAGCAACACTTTTTTTAACCAATTGATAAATCTCGAATAAACGGGTTCAATGATGGAGCACAATGAGGACTTCCAAAAATTGAATATAAGGGTAAAATATATTCTAGAGGAGACTATAAAGGATAATGTTCAACATGAGGCTCACATTTGGGAACCTAATTCATTGGAGAAGGCATTCAATTTGGCATGAAGAATCAGAAGAAAAATTATTGCAACTGAAGCCTACCACTCACAACTATAAACATGGAAGTGTGGTTGCCCCTAGCCTTCGACAAAATACAAGGTTGACACCACAATAACTGGCAGAAAAAAAGAGAAAAAGGGCTTTGTGATAGTTGTGATAGCAAATACACTAAAGGTCATAAGTGTGTTGAGAAGAAATTATTTTATATAGATTGTGAATATTAGGAAGAAGAGTAACAAGAAATTTTAAAAGAAGAGGATATACACCAGGAACAAACCCTAGATCAAGAAGAAATGAATTTGACCATATCTTGTAATGCATTTTCTGGAATTACCACTCCTCAAACTATCAAGGTAGAAGGACATATCAAGAAGAATAAGGTAATAATGTTGATTGATTCAGGATGTACCCATAATTTTATTCATTGTAAGACAACCAAGGAAATGAATTCCTTCCTATATCCAGCACAAGAGTTTCAAGTGATGGTTACAAGTTGAAGAACCATAAATTGTTATGGAAAGTTCTATAATATCAAGCTATCCATAGGAGAATATGTATTGAATAGCCCAATGCTTTCCATTTCAATGGGTGGTGCTGAAGTTGTACTAGGAGTCTAATGGCTACAATCCTTCCATACAATAGCTTTTAATTTTCAAGAACCTTTCATAAAATTTTGTTCGGAAGGAAATGAAGTTGAATTAAGGGGTATAGTAGAGAAACTGGGAAATATAATCAGCTCTAACGGAATGAAAAATCTTCTAAAGGAAGAACATTGAGGCATAAATGTAGTAGTATCTTCGCTAGAGGTTCCCACATCGAAATCATCTATTTCTCTAGATCTCCAAAAAGTCTTGGAAAATCATTCCAAGCTATTTGGGACTCCCAAAGGCCTACCACCTATTCCTGATCACGGTCATGTTATTCATTTGATTCCAAGAAGTTTTCCTCCAAGCATCAGGCCTTATAGATATCCCAATGCCCAAAAGAGTGACATTGAACATATGGTTGCATAAATGATAGTGGCTAGTATAATTCAACCTAGTAAAAGCTCTTTCTCTACTCCAATAGTATTGGTGCACAAGAAGGATGGATCATCGCACATGTGTTGGGATTATAGGGAGTTCAAAAAGCTTGCTATTAAAGATAAATTTTCCGTTCCTGTCATTGATGAATTATTGGATGAATTGCATGGATCAATTTACTTCACCAAGTTGGATCTTCATTTATGATATCATCAAATTATAATGAAGACTGAAGTCATTCTGAAAACAACATTTAGAACTCATGAGGGTCATTATGATTTTTTGGTCATGCCTTTTGGCCTTACCACAGCACCTTCTACATTTAAGGGTTTAATGAATTCAATTTTCAAACCCTTCCTCAGAAAATTTGTGTTAGTATTTTTTGATGATATACTAATATACAACTAGTATTGGAAGGATCATGTTCAGCAAGCTGACAGGGCTCTTAAACTATTACAGGAGAAACAATTATATGAAAAGAACTCCAAATATTTCTTTGGAGTACAAGAAGTGGAATATCTGGCTCATATTGTATCTCGTGAAGGTGTAAAGATAGACCACAGAAAAACTAAATCCATTAAGGAATGGAAAATCCCCACATCCATAAGGCATTTTCAAGGATTTCTCAGGCTGATAGGGTAATATCACAAGTTTGTTAAGAATTATAGGAGAATAACATCACCTTTAACAACATTATTGAAGAAAGATGCATTTTCATGGACTCCAGAAGCAAAGGCCTTTGAACATATTTAAGAGGAAATGTGCCAAGCACTGGTCTTAGCTATGTTGGACTTCATAAAAACCTTTATTGTGGAATGTGATGCCTCAAGAAATGGAATTGGTGCTGATTTAATGTAAGAAGAAAAACCCATTTCTTTCGAAAATCATCTGATCAAAAGAAAGTATTTACACAAAGCTATTTATGAGAAGGAAATGTTGGCAATACTACATGCACTTAAGAAATGGCAACCCTACCTAATGGGAAGAGACTTCAACTAAAACCGAATCATGATACTCTTAAATGCTTTTTAGAATAAATATTATCTTTAGAAGAGCAGCAAAAAATGGTCACAGAGATGTTGGGTTATGACTTTGAAACCATCTACAAAAAAGGAAAGAAAAATATTGTGGAAGATGAACTCTCAAGAAAGGATGAGGATGTGGAAGCATTTCTTTGTGCCATTTCTATTATCGAACTAGATTAGATAAAGGAAGCAAGGGATGAATGGAAGAATGAAAAAGAAAGTGTGGGCACTCATTCCAAAGCTGCAACAAGATCCCAGTACATATGATACATTTAGCTGGAGAAATGATTCGTTATGGTACATAGATTACTTATACCTATGTAAGAATTCCCAACTGTAACAAAATATTCTTATCAAAATTGCCCACTTCTCCCTAAGGAGGGAACTCAAGATTTTTAAAAACTTACCATAAGGTTAAGAAGGAATTTTTTTGGGATGGCTATAAATCAAATATTCAAAAGTTTGTGGTAAAATGTTTGGTTTACCAAAAAAATAAAGTTGAAGCAACTAAGACCATAGGTCTATTACAACCTTTGTCCATTCCAAGCCAATGTTGATTGGACATTTGAATGGATTTTATCACAGGGTTACCCAACTCCGAAGGAAAGAGTGTCATCATGGTGGTAGTTGACAAAATTACCAAGTATGAACACTTTTGTGCATTATCTCATCCACTTAAAGCCAATACAATTTCTACTGCATTTACGTAAACAATTCAAAAGCTACATGGAAACACGAAGATTATTATAAGCGAAAGAGATCCCATTTTCTATGGAAATTTTTCGGAATTATTTTCTTATCTTTGTACCCAGTTAGCTCATAGACCATCTTATCATCCTCAATATGATGGGAAAATGAAGATAGTAAACAAATTTTTGGAATGATATATTCATTGCTTTGTCTTTGATAAATAGACACAATGGGTCAAATGGTTGCCTCTCACTGAATGGTGGTATAACACCTCCTTCCATACTGTAGCAAAAGTGTTGCCATTTATGGCACTTTATGGATATCATCCAGCATCCATCACATCATATTAAAGAGAAAATTTTAAGGTTCAAGCAGTGGAAGATCACATTGAGCATCAACAACAAGTTCTCCAACTCTTAAAGGATAACCTCACTTTGGCGCAGAATAGAATGAAACAACATGCAGATCAACATCGTAGTGAAATAAGTTTTGATGTAGTTGACTGGCTATTCCTATGGCTACAACCATATAAACAAATGTCCCTCAATCAGGATAAGAAAGATACTAAATTATCAGCAAAGTATTTGGTCCATACAAGGTGTTGCAAACTATTGGTATTATGGTATACAAATTGGAGTTTCCTGAAGCTTCCTGAGTGCACCAAGTTTTCCATGTTTCATGTTTAAATAAGGTTATAGGTGACAAGGTCCCAGTTCAAACAATATTTCTAGATCTTGAAAAGGAAGGAAAAATCATATTGGAACCTGAAGCAGTCATAGAAACAAGAATTTGACAACAATGAAATCAATCAATTTCAGAGTATCTCATTGTTGGCTTGAGGGGGCCTAATCCAGGTTCAAAGTTAATTAGCCAAACAAATCCCTACACTACTAGCCCTTTCGACAACAACCCATGGAGCATAGATGAGGTCTCACCCAAAGTAGTATGGGGGGATGCTAGAACCAGGTTTCCACACCCTTGAGATGTCTAAGGGGTCGATTTAGTCCAAATGTGAATGGCTTTGGGCAGGTCACTTCCCACACTACTTTAACATGTGAGGCCTTCATGGTCTGTTATAATCACCTTCGTGTAGCCCTATCTAGGGGCTGAGGATCTTTTGTGCTGCTAAGGTAGCGAACTGTGCTATTTCCCCAAGTTATGCCACAGATCTTACTTATCTTCTTATAATTGTTAGTTAAGTTCACGCAAATAGATACTTTATCTTATATTCCATTAATCAACACGATCATATATGTTAGTGCATCATATAAACAACATAAATGTTATTTATACCCAATACATTCAATGCAGAAAATAGTAAATAAATACATAGGAATGGTATAAAACTTCTCTTTATTAATGCTTCAATGAGTTACACACTCAACCTACCCTGCGTACCTAGATACAGGGGTATGCGCACTCAGCTATGAACTACTAGGCCTCTATACACTCAGATGCAGAGCCTACCCCTACTCTATGACGCAAAGACTCGACTCTACACTTCAAATAAGAATCAGTTCTTCATCATTTCCCTTTATCTTTCTATTTCTAACTGACAACTTATTGTCTTTCTCTATTTATACAATCCCATTGTCCGCGGGCCATGGGTAGATCTCTAAAGCTGACATTACATTATAAAAGTTAGGGTAGACAACCCTATGACTCATTTACAAGTTCGCACTCCACAGCCACAAAATGTGGATTCTTTACATCGGATTTAGTCAAAATCTAGGCTTTAAGCCCCAAAACTTCCATTGGGGGATCCTGCGCCCAACACTCATAAAGTGGAAGAACTGACTTGTTGAATATTCGAAATGGGAGGATGAGAATTTTATATAGAATAATTTGGAACTACTCAAGCGTTGAGGAAAGCACTTTTTTGAAGGAGAGGGGCATCTTAGGTCCCTATAATACTAGTGCTTCCCCCATTACTATTGTCATTGTAGCTCTTATTGTTATTATTGTGCCCCTATTATCCCCCTATTGTTATTAGTGTGCCCCATAGAAGCTCACTATTGTTATTGTTGTGCCCTTATATTATTATTGTTATGTCAACTTTGATTATACTGTGATCCCTTAGACTCCTATGTATAGAAAGGAGTATTAGTCATTTTTATCATCCAATAATTTTTCATTTGTGTAATGTAATGGATATTGCCCCCTTGAAGAGGCTTATTTTGTAGTCATTGGTCTATGTTTTCTATCTTTTTGTGAGCTAGTCTCATAACATTTGGTATCAGAGCTTTGGATTCTAGGGTTTTGCTACTCCAAAAAGGTCATCATGAAATTGTCACTATGTCATTAGCATGATATTCATGGGTACAGTATGCTAATATTATTTTCTCATTGATGTTTATTTGATTGATGAAGGTGTCCTCATGAATGAATTGTTGACAATGCAGAGGTACCATAGGTTTAGGTGGAGCGTTAGCCTTCAACACATTATTCATTGTTGGCATCATGGTTTTTGAATTCAGCTATGGTCTCAGTTATTAATATCATTTGCCGTGAAGGTCATGTAAAGAAGTATGGTGTAATAATATGTCTCTTTCTATCATAGTCTATAATGAATGAGACCTTTTGCACATATGATGTAATTTGTGCCCCCACTATGAATGGAAAGGATTATGTAATAATTGCAATTTTCAGTCATGTATGAACATTTTGTATATCCCCACTTGGTTGGGTGATTGATGTATGTATGAATCATTGGTGATAGGAAGGTCATACTCAGATCATTGAGTCATAGATTCATGTTATTATTTTGAAAAATATTTCTGCAGACTTTGCATATACTCAGGGGGGAGCATGGACAGTATAGTGCATCTCATCTTGTACTAAGGGGGAGAATATCTTGGTCCACCCTTTTCCCTTGATGTCAAAGGGGGAGAGTATCTTGACATTTCTTTATATACATAACATGTTCTTTAGGTTGAAGTGATAAAAAACAATATGGTTTCCATCAAGTCAAAAGGAGAGATTGTGGGCATTATGATGTGTTTTCCTTGATGGCAACCCACATACAGGTCAGTTTAGAATTTATAAATGGAAACTCACAATGTAACAGATCTATTCAGAGGTAATAGAGTAATGGTATAGAATGAGAATGATGGGACAAAGTATTACTAATCAGAATCAAGCAACTGGGGAAATAAAATGGTTTAAGTTGTATACATTGTTTACCCTAGTACAAGTAGTGTATACAAGCAGGTAGACAAAATAAAAAAGTGTATACATATGCACATAGTTTCACAAAAGGAAAAGAGAATATGGGGTGAAAATTTAAGGTTTAAGAATACCAACGGTCCATACCATGGCATTAACCCACAATATTCAGTGGAATAACAGTTACTTGATCCCGTCCAAGAATACCATAGATTCTAAGTGTGGTTTTCGTGCATGGTATTGATAAAGGCTCTAGTATATAAGGAGCATAAGAACAAAGGGATAAGTGCACAAGTGAAAGGATTTTTCATGAATATTTTTATCTCAATTGTATTTTGTGTTGTAAGGGCTATGGTTATGATATATATATGAAATATCTTTTGCACCGTGGGATACAATGTTGGATTAGGATCTTGAGACCTTAAATGACGTATCATTCTATGATCTGATAATGGATAGTCTAGATCTGATTGCTAACTCATGTTTTATCATTTATATATGATCTTGGTATATCTGAAGTATTTAAAATTTTTGAAGTTATAAGTCATTATTTGTAGATCTATACACTGGTTCACCTTTGTGAAGGTGCATATACACGTGAGTTCAACACTTCTAAGTCACATATGCAGAGGAGGGGCTTGTTTTTTACAGATGACTAATCTGTTTGATCAGTGCTTCTATTTTACTGCTATTTGTCAATGATATCTTTATTATATCTGAAAGTAAAATTGATTGTATAAGGATATTGAGTCTGGTTGATTGATTGATTGAGTAAGAAGGGTGATCTTTGTTGCTATCTATTTAGAGCTTAGTAATATGACAATAGATCTTTAGAATGTCATTGGTTGGTACAATTTTTGGTTCAAAAGTTTATCATACAATATATTTAAAAGTATACATAGATTGGGTTATAGAAAGTAGCGTATACATGCAGGGTGGCTTCATTGAAGTAGCATATACATTCTGACATATTATTTTTAAGGTTGTAGTTGCTTCTGGTTGTTGATGTAGTGTTCTAGGTTCAGTTCTGTGTTCTCGTGATAGTGATCTGACTGTTCAGATTGACTAATTATTGATAGATGTAGTTTTATTTGGTGGTTGTATTATAGTGGTCATTTATTTTGAGCTTCGATGTCACTGATGGGTCCAGTATGAAAATTTGATGAAACGTGGCATACATATTGTGTTGTTGTGTACCAAGAGTATCCAGTTTGAAAATTTATGAAACATGGTCCCTGGAAGAAGAATGGAGGTGGTAGCCTTATATAGGATGGCACCTACATACTGGTAAATATATCAACCAATACAGGATCTAGGTGGTCGAAGCTCCCTTCCAGCAACAAGTGGAGAATGAGAGAAGGTTGTAGCCTTCAACAGGTAGATACTTGCATAATGAAAAAATTATGCATCAGTGCAAAACTTGTAAACACTTTTTATAATAAGAAGATCGAAGACTGAGATGAGATCAATGGTGTTTTTTTTCCACATTGGGTTTCCACCTGAAAAATCCCTGTGTTCATGTGTGTTTCTTATGTGTGTTGATTTATTCTACTTTTACTCCATCTGATTTCTGCTCAGTAATTGAATCACACTCTTATTTAAGATCAACAAACAATAAATTAGTTGTTTTACAAGTTTATTATATGTATGCTAGTTCCATTCATTATAGTCGTGGACATTTGTTGTTTGGTATCTGTAAAATAACGTATACAGTTTGAAAAAGAGAAATTATTATTGTGAAATTTTAAATACTGATTCAACCCCCCCACGCCCAGTATTTTTTCAACAATTGGTATTAGAATAGGTCCTTCAGAAGAAGCTTGATCACTTGAAGGAAGATATCTCAAGATGAAAAATCATGACGGAATGGGATCTATCATACCATCAATCTTCAATAGAAATAACTTAACATATTGGAGGACAATAACTAGAGCCTATATTCAATCACTTGGCGCTTATTTTTGGAAAATTGTGGAAGGAGGATACCAATATCCAACAATATTCCCTCACAGATTCAACAAAAAATAAATCATATGTAACCAATGCCAAAGTCGTCAATGCATTATTGGGAACTCTATCAGAATCAGAATTTGTCAAAGTCATGCAACTCAACAAAACCAAATAAATATAAGACAAAATCATTCAGAGCTACGAAGGAGACTCCCAGGTAAAACGTCTTAACCTCCAAACCCTCAGAATTCAATATGAAACTCTCAAGATTCATAGTGATGAAATTATTTCTAGTTGATTTTTACGATTACTAGATGAGATTGTAAATTGTATGAATAATTTGGGTGAAGAAATAAAGGAGGCTACTATAGTAAAGAAAATTTTAAGATCTTTATCTTCTAAATTTGAGTCAAAAGTATCTTCGATTGACAAGAAGAAGGATCTACAATCTGTTATTGTTGTTCAACTTCATGGAATTTTAACTGCCTTTGAAATGAGGAAAGCGGTTCCATCATAAAGCATAGAAGCCTCTTTCAAAGCCTCTGCAAAGGGAAAACAAAAGGAAGATCTCAAGGAATCGGGATATATATCAGACGAAGACAAGGTAACTTTGTGAATAAACTTCAACTAGGTACCAGAATATTCAAAGGCAAGCTTCCCTTCAAATGTTTTGCTTGTGGCAGAGTTGGTCATTATGCTACCAAATGTCCTCTTAAAGATAACTATGACAAAGGAAAGGATTCTGTAAAATGTAATAGGAAAAAAAATATTAATAGAAGAGGTTATTATACTCATGCATATAGTGATGGCCTGTCAAATAGTGATGAAGGCGAATCTAAACAAGATATTAAACAACTCATGGCTTATGAAAATGATGAGTTTAGGGATGCCTTAGAAGAAGAAGATTCTCTTGAAGAAATCACTCAACTTCAAATCTGTTTGGAAGAAAATAATATTGTCATAAACACTTTGACACATCAACTCACTAAAAGGGAAAAGCACAATGCAAAATTAGAATGTGAAGTAGGGGGTCTAAGAGAAGAACTTGAGAAGAAAAAATATCCGAATCTTATACTTTCTAAAGGATAAGAAACCTTGGATGAAATCATCAAGGTTCAACATTCTTTTCTTTTAAAAATTGGTCTTGGATACACTGGAGAAGCATCCCAGCGATTAAATCCTTGAGCCATCAAGGGATGCTATCTTAATGCAGCAAAAACCAGTGAAAAGTGCATCAATCCTTGGCAACGGCCTAAAGGTACTCCCCAACTAAATCATGATCACTTTACTCCAAAGGTGAACATCAATAGAAGCACCAACCAAAACTTGAACAACGCCAAGAGATTTTATGATTGCAGAAACTGCTTCTTTAATGGACAATGTTTTTCATGCCATAACTTTAGTCATAAGGATGCTCAATATGTTTCTTACAAAACTATCATTACTAGAGAAGTAAGAAAATAAAGGAGCATGATCGAAACCAAGAAGAGCTCTTATAATAAATTTTCTCCTCTTGAACATGAAATTGAAAGTTCATTTTGCAATAACTTTGGTCATGAAGAAATTGAATGCAGGAGAAAATTTCAGCCAACATATCAAAAGGAGCAAACATCATCCAACTCGAAGGTATGGAAAAATAAGGAGCTACAGTCAGAAAGATGTGGGATAGCTCTGTTTGTAGAAGGAAAATAAAACTAGTGGTACATTGATAGCGGATGCTCAAAACACATGGCGTGCGATAAATATAAACTCATTTCATACAACTATTTAGAAGATGAAAATAATGTCTCTTTTGGAAATGACACACCAGTTGTCATTAAGGGTAAAGGTTTTGTTTATATACAAGAAAAGGTTAAATTTGGAAATGTTATGTATGTTGATGGTTTCAAGAATAACTTATTGAGTGTTAGTCAAATGTTTTGTCAAGGGAATGAAGTTGTGTTTCGATCAAAACAATTTGTGGTTCGTTAGCTTGACACAAGAAAGACCATAATCGAAGGTACAAGAACTCCAAACAATCTATATGTGCTAAAAGGAGGTCAATAACAATGTTATCTAAGAAAAACATAAGATAATTGGTTATGGAAGAAAATATTGTGGCATCTAAGCTTTTCTCAAATAATAAAATCATGTAGGCTCAAGGTTATTCATGATCTTCCAGATATCAGCATCCCAGAAAATACCATATGCAAACCATGTCAATTCAGTAACCAAACCAGAGTTCAATTCAATGCAAAGGAAGGATTAGAAAGTAAGACACTTGAACTCATTCATACTAATTTGTGTCGACCAACAAGGAAAAAGTCACCTCATGGAGAAGAATACTACATTTTATTCATTGATGATTTTTCTAGAATGTGTTGGATTGGTTTACTAAAACATAAAGATGAAACATTTGAAAAGTTTAAAGACTTCAAATCTTTAGCTGAAAATGAATTAGATCTAAAAATCAAATTTCTTAGATCTGATCGAGGAGGAGAATTCATATTCGATGAATTTTTTCAATGTTTTGAACAACATGGAATAAAGAGACAATGCTTTGTTCCCAGAACTCCTCAACAAAATGGCATGGTGGAAAGAATGAATAGAACAATTAAACAAATGGATCGAGTTATGCTTGATGAATCTGAAACTCTTGACACCTTCTGGGGTGAAGTTGCACATACTCTAGTAAATATTCTCAACGAAGCTCATGTGCATGTAAATAGTGATAAAACAGCATATGAACTTGGGTATGGTAAGCCTCCCATTATAAAACACTTCAGATTTTTTGGAAGAAAATTTTTGGTAAAAGAAACTGATGAGAAAATTTGTAAGTTTTAACCCCGAGCAGATGAAGGAATATTTCTTGGTGATTCATCTAGAAGTAAATGATATGAATGTTATAGTAAGAGACTTTGAAAAGTTGTTGAATGCATTGATGTTGTAATCGATGCAATATGCAGATATCCAAAATAGGAGACATCAACAAAGGAAGATGATAATAATGAAGATAGTGATTTCTTTCCTGTATGAAATCAAAATGATGTAGAGGAACAAACCAATGAATCATTACAAGAAGATACATCTGATATGGAAAAGGCTCCATCTAGGTATGTTCAAAAGAATCATCCAGAATCTTAAATTCTAGGAGCATAAGGGTCTGGAGTATAGGCAAAAATAACTCTTGTATGATCTTCTAGTTATCTAGCACTATTATCCTCCATAGAACCATAAAAGGTAAATGAAGCTAACATAGATTAATGTTGGGTTAAGGTCGTGGCTAAAGAACTTGACCAAATTGAAAAGAATGATACTTGGGAATTAGTTCCTAGACCTCATGATAAAAATGTTATAGCAACAAAGTGGATATTCAAGAATAAGTTGAGTGAAAGTGGAGAGGTAATTAGGAATAAAGAAAGGCTTCTTTGTAAAGGGTATTCTTGGTTGGAAATAATACTAAGGGGGGGGGGGGGGGTGATAATTAGTATTAGCAAGTCAATAATATTTCATTTTCATAATCAGATTCAAAAACACTAGTTCAATTAATGAAACTTACGTGTATGCACAACTGTATTTAAGGAAACTAGCGTATACACTGCAAGCTTATAACTTAGTTAATTCATCATATGTTGATCTTTAATCTATGCATCAGAACCATATACATAGTGACGAAGCAGTAAGAACAAAATAGACAATCACACACATGAACCAAAGATATAAGGTGGAAAACCAATGTGGGTGAAAACCACCTACTATAATCATCTCTATCTTCTTTTAATAAGAAACTTCTTTTTATAATTTTTGTACTCGTGCAGTCTTATACCAGTATGCAGGCTTATACCTGTAGAAGGCTACAACCTTCTCTCATTATACAACTTCTCCTGGAAGGGAGCTACAAAACCCTAGCTCTTGTCCTAGTTGATGTGTTTACTAGTCCGTAGGTGCTGGCCTACAGAAGGCTACAACCTTCTATTTTCTTCCAAGGACCACATTTCATAAATTTTTAGACTGGATCGATCAATAACATCAATTAAACATCAAATATATCTGCATCAACCAATCTCCTTTACACCAACCAAAACATAATCAATCAATCACTTCTCAGAATGTTATAACCAGAATACAGTAACAGTAACTAGAACCCAAGTCAAAACCTAGAACACTGCAACAACAAAGAAAAGTATCTAAGGTATTTTTATGAGGTATATGCTACTTCCATGTGTCGAAAGTATGTACATATATTGTTTCCTCAAGGCGAACCTGCGCATAGATCTAAAAATCAAATTTGAGATGTATATGTTGTTTTGATATGCAGAACTAATGTGTATATGTGCCTTTGCTAAAGTGAACTTGTGTATAGATCTGTAAATGATTATTTAAACTTTACAACAATTCCAAACATTAGTTATACCTAGTTCATCATATGTACAGATTACAACATGCGCTAGTTATTTAGATAAAAGATCAAAACACCACACAAAGATACTTCTCTTCAAGCCTTAAGATCTTGGCCCATCATTAGATCTTATCCTTCATCAACCACTAAGGTTCATCCTTAATTCAGATCCAACTATGCACCATAACCCAATAACCTATATTCTGGATCTTTCTCTTCATAAAATATTCAATGCTTTAGTGCCCTTGCCTAATGATATTCTCCTCCTTTTATACTCTTAGGCCTTACTCAATACCATGGACCAAAACCACTTAGAACCAATACCTTGGACCAAATACTTGGGGTCAACACTTCGGACAAGATACCTTGGACCAATACCATGGATAAAAATACCATGGACCAAATACCACAGACCAAAACTAAGTTTTCCAACATGTACATGCATTTCCTTCTGTGAAAGTGTGTGTGTACACTATACGTGACTTTTGGTCTGCAAACACACGTGTACACGTGGCTTGGTCAATGAGGAACTTGCGTATAACTCTCTTTATTAATTTTGAGAGTCTGAGCTGTGATCTGTCATTTGAGTGAGTTGCCATCAGGGACAACACCTGTGTCATAGTTCCAAATCTGTGTCATAATGCCAATAATCTCTCCCTTTGTACTTGATGGCAACCCCAAGTCACTCTCCCCCTTTGTCATCAAGGGAAAAGGGCTATGCTCCCACTTTGTACATTCTGATATACTGAAGTGTGTTGATTGAACTCCATGCTCGAGTCCATGCTCCCCCTAAATATAAGCAAGGTCTACAGAAATATGTTCTAAAGGAAGAACATGACTCTATACAAACATCATAAATGACCTTCCTATCACCAAAGACTCATACATACATCCATATCCCAATAAAGTGGGGATATACCAAGTTTGACTCATCCACCCATCCAATTTTGGATATACCAATTGATTATACATGTCAAAACATGAAAATTACATCATCCATCCCACACATAGTGGGAAAATAAAATAGGTCATTTCATGACCTTGACATTAAAAGATATAAATGACATAGAGACCAAATATATGAAACAAGACCATGATAGTCATCAACAACTATCATCGACAACATCTGCCAATCACCTTCCAAACCAGCAACCATGATCTCCCCCTAAACCTGTTCCACCTGAATAAAAAACAACTGTGAATTTTTACCAATATCTTCTATGATAATGCCAACAATGCATTCTTAGAAGTATATTCTCCCCCTGAACCTATGCCAGATGATCATTGTTAGACCCATATCAAACTACTTTCATCTTGAGTCTAGCATATTGTTTTTCTTCAAACTAACATATACACAACTGTATCCATAGTAATTGGCGTATGAATGCAGATACACTTCATGAAACTCGTGTATAACCACTTTCTCTAAAACAGATAAGTTTCAATAGCGAGATGATGCATCAACTACTCCCAGCTTCTGTCAGAGATATTTAAATGTCTCTCTAGGTAGTGGTTTGGTGAATATATCAGCAACCTGTTCTTTGTAGGGAACATGCTCCAATTCAACCTTTTTTTCAAGGACTTGTTCACGTAGAAAATGATATTTAATGAGTATGTGCTTGGTCTTCAAATGCATGATTGGATTCTTTGGAATACTAATTGCACTTGTATTATTACATAGAATGGAGATGGGTGGAGTACATGTGATCTGAATGTCTTGCAATGTTTGCATCATCCAAAGGAGTTGTGTGTAGCAAGATGCAACAACCACATATTCTACTTCAGCTATAGATAATGCAATTGAACTTTATTTCTTGTTGACCCAAGGCACTACTCCGGAACCGTTATAGAATGCACCACCACTAGTGCTTTTTTTGTCATCAATGCTTCCTCCCAATTTGCATCTGTATATGCATGAAGTGTAAGATCTGTATCTCTAGGATACCATAAACCAAAATTTCATGTTCCTTGAAGATATTTGAAAAACATTTTGACTGCCTAAAGGTGTGATTCCTTTGGATTGGCTTGAAATCTTCTAAATATTCCCATTGCATGCATGATGTTTGGTCGGGTACCTGTTAGATAAAGAAGACTTCCAATCATGGATTTGTTAGTTGGTTGATGTACTGCTACTAATTCATCATTATAGCTAAGACTGCATCCTATTACCATAGGGGTACATACTGGTTTAGAATCTTCCATGACGTATTTTTTCAAGATCTGCTTGAGATATTTGGTTTGTGATAGAAAATACCATCTTTATTTTGTTGGACTTGTAGACAAAGAAAATATGTGAGCTCACCAAGCAGGCACATTTCAAATTCTTGCTTCATTGCCAAGCAAAGTTTTGACTCATGGCTTCTTCATTTCTATAAGAAATAATATCATCAACATACACAACAAGTATTAGCAATTTATTATTTCCAGTCTTTGTATATAGATTCCTATGAGCTGATCCTTTTGAAAAAACTTGTTGATGGAGGTATTTGTCAAGATGGTAATACCAGACCCTTGGAGCTTATTTTAGACCATAGAGAGCCTCTCTAAGTTTGTATACAAGTTCTGCATCATTTCCAAGGATGAATCTGTCGGGTAGCTCAATATATACTTCTTCTTCTAAGTCTCCATTAAGAAAGGTAGATTTTACATCCATTTGGTATACTTTGAATTTTTGAAAACCAAAAAGAGCAGGGAATATTCTTATGGCTTCCAGTCTAGCAACAAGTACAAACATTTCTTCAAAACCTATAACTTCTTGTTGAGCATATCCTTTACAAACAAGTGTAGCCTTGTTTCTAATAACTTCACCATTATCATTCATCTTGTTTTTGAATATCCATTTGGTTCCTATGATATTCTTATCATGAGCTCTAGGAACTAATTCCCAGTTATTATTCTTTTCAATTTGCTCAAGTTCTTCATTCATGGCCTTGACCCAACATTCATCTTTGCATGCTTCATTTATATTTTGAGGTTCGATGGAGGAAAGCAATACTAAATAGCTTGAAGCTTCTATGATAGTTCTTCTTATTTGCACACCTGCCTCTTTCTATCCCAAAATTTGAGTCTCTAGATGATTTTTCTGAACATACTTGGATGGGGTCTTTTTTCTTTTGTTATTTGTTCTTCTGGTGCTTCATTGGTTTATTCTTCAGAATTAGTCTGATTTGATATGGAAGGATAATCCTCTTCTCCACAATCTTCGATTTTTACCTGCTTTCGATTTTTGCATGCTTCATCAACCACAACATCAATACTTTCAATAATTTTCCCAAGTATTTTATTATAACAATTATATCCTTTACTTTGGGAATAGTAACCAAGGAGAATGCCTTCATCTCCTCTGGGTTCGAACGTGCCAAGTTTTTCATCAGTCCTTTTGATGTAACATTTGATTCCAAAAACTTTCAATTATTTTACAGTAGGAGTCTTACCATACCAAAGTTCATGTGGAATTTGAGTGTTGTTTACCTCAACATTTACTTTGTTCAGAATAGTGACAGCAACAAATGCAACTTCACCCGAGAAGGTTCTAGGGGTTTCAGACCCATCTAGCATAGCCTGAGCCGTTTGTTGAATAGTTATGTTCATCCTTTCTACTACTCCATTTTGTTGAGAATTCCTTGCAGTGGAGGAGTTCCTTTTTATTCCATGTTCTTCACAAAAGTCAAAAAATTCATCCAAGATAAATTCCCCTCCTTGATCAGACATGAGGCATTTGATTTTGTGATCTGATTCATTCTCAACAAATGCTTTGAAGGCTTTGAATTTTTCAAAAGATTCATTTTTATGCTTTAGAAGTCCTATCCAACACATTCTGGAAAAATCATCAATGAACAATATAAGTATTCTTCTCCATGAGGTGGCTTTTTTCTTGATGGACCACATAAATCAGTATGAAAAAGTTCAAAAGGCTTACTAGCTGATCCTTCCTTTTTAGGGAATTGTGACCTATTTTTCTTATCAAATTGACATTATTTGCATATTTTATTTTCTGGAATGCTGATATTAGGAAGGTCACGAACAACCTAGAATTTTCTTACTTTTCTTCTTTGAGAGAAGCTTAGATGCCCCAATATTCTATGCCATAGCCAGTGTTCATGATTTTTGCATAGATAGAATTGTTGTTGTCCTCCCTTGAGTATGTATAAGTTGTTTGGAGTTCTTATACCTTTGATCACGGTTTCTCCTGTATCAATCTCATGAACAACACATCCATTTCATCAAAATACAACTTCACTTCCTTGATCAAACACTTGAATAACACTCAATAGGTTATGCTTTAGACCATCAACATACATAACATTCCCAACTTTAACTTTTTCTTTTAAAAGAATAGATCCTTTATCTTTTATGACAACAGGAGTGTCATTTCCAAATGAGACATTCTTTTCCTTTTCTAAGGCATTATATGACTAAAGTTTTTCTTTATCACCTATCATGTGTTTCGAGCATCCACGATGGATGTACCACTAATTTTCTTGTCCTTCTGCATACAGGGCTATACCACATATTTCTGTTTGTGGTTCTTTCTTTCTCCATATTTTTGGATTTAATGAAGTTTTCTCCTTCTGAGATGTTTGTCGAAATTTAATCCTTCATTTATATTCTTCGTGACCAAAGATGTTGTAGATAGAGCATTCTATTTCATTTTCAAGAAGATAAAAGTTATTATAGGTCCATTTCACGATCCCCATCACATTCCTTTAATTTCATGCTTCTCTAGTCATGATGGTCTTGTAAGAAACACATTGAGTAGCTTTGTGTCCAAAGTTATGACATCAAAAACATTGGCCATTGAAGAAGTTCCTGCGATTATCGAATCTACTAATCTGGTGATTGTAGTAGCTATGCATTCTTGAAACAGATTGAGTATTATTTACCTGAAGTTGTTTATAGCCTCTATTTATCCTTGAAGTAAATTGAGCCTGATTTACCTGGTGATATTCTTTATGCCTTTTTTATCGATTGTCAAACTGTTCACTACTCTTTGTTGCATCAAGATAGTTTTTAGTGGAGGTTGATGCCTTCTATGCTTGGGTTACTTCTTCAGTATATCCAAGACCTATCTTTATTAGAGAAGAATGTTGCACTTCCATAATTTCATTTAGGGTTTCTAATCCTTTAGAAAATCTAATATTGAGAGCTTTTGTTTTCTCAATATCCTTTCTTAGACCCACAGTTTCACATTCTAGTTTTTCATTATGTTTTTCTCTTTCAGCAGGTTGGAATGTCAGAGTATCTATAATAAGATTGTTTTATTCTAAAAAAAATTGAGTTTACAGATTTCTTCATAAAGGTCATCTTCATCTAAAGCATCCAAGAAATCATCATCTTCAAAAGCCATCAGAAGTCTATAGTCTTTACTATTTTCATCTTCATCATTATTTGATAAACCATGCTATATTCATGCATATAGTAGCTCTTCTTACTTACACTTTGTTTTCTATTCCATTTTGCTGATTCCTTACCTTTATCAAGCTTATCTTTATGAGGAAATTTGGCCAAATAATGACTGACTCTTCCACAAGCAAAACATGTGGAAGGTAGTTTCTCTTTGAATCTTCCAGAACCCCGTTGAAGGTTCTCGACAAAGTTTTCATCTTCCTCTCCTTCTGAAATATGTATTGATTCATTGAGTTCTTCTCTTCCTGAAGCTTTGAATGCAACGACTCTCATATCTGATGGACCCCATTTTCTCATTTCGAAAGTAGTTAAGATTCCATGCAGTTGTGTCATAGTAATACTCTGAAGATCTGCTTTTCTTCTATGGCAAAATTTTTTTATTCAAACTTAGTAAACAAGGATCTTAAAACCTTTTCAACTAAAGTAACTTATTTTATCTCTTCACCCAAGTTCTTCATGCAATTAACAATCTGATCTATACGTAAGAAGTAAATAGCTATACTTTCATCATTGTGCATTTTGAGAGTTTCATATTGAATTTTGAGAGATTGCAGTTTTGCATGTTTTACCTGATTGTCTCCTTCATAGCTTAGAACGATCTTGTCCCATATTTATTTGGTGGTTTTGCGCTGCATAACTTTGACAAATTATGATTGTGATAGACTCCCCAATAATGTATTGAAAACCTTGGCAATGGTTTCATATTGCTTTTTACTTGCCATATCTGTAGGAATTGCTGATGGAAATGTATATCCTACTTCCACAATTTCCCAAAAATCTATTCCAAGAGATTGAAGATAGGCTATGGTTCTTGCCTTCCAATAAATGAAGTTGCTCCCATCAAATATTGGTGCTCTAATGGACCCCTCTCTTTCATAGTTACTCACGATGATAGTTCTTCCTTCAAGCGATCAAGCTTCTTCTGAAGGACCTGTTCTGATACCAATTGCTGGAAATAATACATGGGGGGGGTGAATTAGTATTAGCAAGTCAATAATATTTCATTTCCATAATTAGATTCATATACGCTACTTCAGTTAATGAAAATTGCATGTATACAGAACTGTATTTAAGGAAACAAGCATATTCCCTGCAAACTTATAACTCAGTTAATTCATCATATGTTGATCTTTAATCTATGCATCAGAACCATATACACAGTAACTAGGTGCAATAAAAACAAAATAAACAATCACACACATGAGCATAAGATATAAGGTGGAAACCCAATCTGGGTGAAAACCACCTACTGCAATCATCTTTATCTTCTCTTAATAAGAAACTTCTTCTTACAAATTTTGTACTGGTGCAGTCTTATACCAATATGCAGGATTCTACTTGTAGAAGTCTACAACCTTCTCTTTTCTTCCGAGGACCACGTTTCATAAATGATTAGATTGGACCCATCAATAACATCAATCAAACATCAAATATATCTGCATCAACCAATATCCTTTTCACCAACCAAAACTGAATCAATCAATCACTTCTCAGAATGTTGTAACCAGAATACAGTAACAGTAACCAGAACCCAAGCTAGAACCTAGAAAACTGCAACAACAAACAAAAGTAGCTAAAGCATATTTTATGAGGCATACACTACTTCAATGTGTCAAACCTGTGTACATACGTTGTTTCTCAAGGCGAACCTACGTATAGATCTATAAATAAAATTTAAGATGTATATGATGTTTTGATATACAAGACCAGTGTGTATATGTGCCTCTGCTAAAGCGAACTTGCGTACAGATCTGTAAATGATGATTTAAGCTTTACAATAATTCCAAACATCAGGTATACCCATATCATCATATTTATAGATTATAGCATGTGCCAGTTATTCAGACAAAGGATCAAAAAACCAGACAAAGATACTTCTCTTCAAGCCTTAAGATATTGACCCATCATTAGATATTATCCTTCATCAAGCGCTAAGGTTAAACCTTCATTCAAATCCAGCTATGCACCATAAACCAATATCTCATATTTTGGATCTTGCTCTTCATCAGATATTCAATGTTTGAGTGCCCTTGCCTAATGATCTTCTCCTCCTTTTATAGTCTTAGGCCTTACTTAATACCATGGAGAAAAACCACTTAGAACCAATACCTTGGACTAAATACCTGGGGTCAATGCTTCGAACAAGATACCTTAGACCAATACCATGGATCAAAATACCATGGACCAAATACCATGGAGCAAATCTATGTTTTCCAACATGTACATGCCTTTCCTTTCATGAAAGTGCATGTGTACACTATACACACCTTTTGGTCTGCGAACACACATGTACAGATGGCTTGGTCAATGAGGAACCTGCGTATACCGCTCTTTCTTCATTCTGAGAGTCTGAACTATGATCTGTCATCTGAGTGAGTTGCCATCAAGGACAACACCTATGTCATAGTGCCTAATCTATGTCGTAATGCCAACATTTTCAATAAGAAGGTATAGACTTTGAAGAAACTTTTGCACCTATTGCTAGACTTGAAGCCATAAGAATGTTTATTTCTCTTTCAAGTTTTTTAAAAGTCAAAGCCTATCAAATGGATGTAAAAACATCATTTCTTAATGGAGATTTAGAAGAAGTATACATTGAACAACCAGAAAGATTAATTATGGGAAATGATGCAAAGCTTGTATGCAAACTCAAAAATGCTTTATATGGGATGAAATAAGCTCTGATGGCATGGTATTATTGTCTTGACAGATATCTTCAACAACAAGGTTTCAAAAAAGGATCTGTAGACAACCACTTCTATACAAAAATTGAGAATGATAAACTATTAATTATTGTTGTTTATGTTGATGATATGATCTTTGGCAGTAGTGAAGAATCCATGAGTGAAAACTTTTCTTTTGTTATGCAGAAAGAATTTGAAATATATTTACATGGAGAACTGTCCTATTTTCTTGGTCTACAATGTGAAACAAACAAAAGATGGCATCTTTATCTCACAAACTAAATATTTCAAGTAAATTTTGAAGGAGTACGTAATGGAAGATTCCAAACCAGTATGTACTCCAATGGTAACAAGATGTAGTCTCAGTTCTAATAATGAATCTCATAGAGTGAATCAATCGGACTATAGATCTATGATTGGAAGTCTTCTTTATCTAACAGGTACCACAAAAAATATCATGAATTCATTAGGAATTGTTGGAAGATTCTAGGCCAATCCAAAAGAGTCACATCTTCAGGCAGTAAAGATAATATTCAGATATATCCAAGGAACTCAAGACTTTGGTCTATGGTTTCCTAGAGATACAGATTTCACCGTTCATGCATATACATATCTGGATTGGGCTGGAAATGTTGATGACTGAAAAATCACTAGTGGAGGTGCATTTTATATGGGATCATGATTAGTATCATGGTTCAACAAGAAACAAAGTTTGATTGCCTTATCTACAACTAAAGAAGAATATGTGGCTACTGCATCTTGTTGCACACAACTACTCTGGATGATGCAAACATTACAAGATGTTCAAATCAAATGTTCTCTACCGATCTCCATTATATTCTATAATATAAGTGCTATTAGTATTTCAAAAAATACAGAAATGCACTCTAAGACCAAGAACATACCCATTAAGTACCACTTTCTATGAGAACAAACTGCTTGAACAAAAGGTTAAATTGGAGTATGTTCCTCTAAAGAACACGTTGTTGATATATTTACCAAACCTCTTCCCAGAGAAGCATTTGAATAACTCAGACAAAATTTGGGAGTTTTTTCTTCCTCATCCTTATGTTAAAATGAGTTTTCAGAGGAATGTTTCTATACGCAGATTTCATGAAGTGGAGCCGCTTATATACACAAGTTTCTATGCCTATAGTGGCATATGTGTTTTTCTAATAGAAAAATAGTAGTTCATACTCAAAATCAGTTTCTCCATGGGTGTTCAGTTTGATATTGATGGTTATAGTCTACTGATATTCTTTTCTCGTTGATGTTTATTTTATTGATGAATATGCCTTGATGAATGAATTGTTGATAATGCACAGGTAGCACAGGTTCAGAGGGAGCATCAACCTTCAACACATTGTGCATTGTTGGCATCATGGTTGCTAAATTCAACTATGGTGTGAGTTATTAATATCATTTGTTGTAAAGGTCATGTAAAGAGCTATGGTGTAATAATATGTCTCTTTTTATCATAGTCTATTATGAATGAGATCTATTGGACATATGCTGTAATTTGTACCCACACTATGCATGGGAAGGATAATGTAATAATTGTAATTTTTAGTCATGTATGAACATTTGGCATATCCCCATTTGGTTGGGTTATTGATGTATGTATGAGTCATTGGTGATAGGAAGGTCATATTGACATAGTTGAGTTATAAAGTCATGTTAGTCTTTTTAAAAATATTTTTGTAGACTCTGCATGTGCTCAAGGGGAGCATGGACAATATAATGCATCTTAGCTTGTACTAAAGGGGAGAATATATTGGTCTGCTCTTTTCCCCTGATGTCAAAGGGGGCGAGTATCTTGGCTTTGCTTGATATATCTAACAAGTTCTACATCTTGAAGTGATCAACACCAATATGGTTGCCATCAAGTCCAAAGGGGGATATTGTTGGCATTATGATACATGTGTTGTCCTTGATGCCAACCCACATACTAGTTATTTCAGAATTGATAAAGAGAAAATCACCTTGTCAGAGTTCTATTCAAAGGTAACAGAGTAATGGTATAGAATCAAAATTATGGGACAAAGGATTACGAATCAGAATAAAGAAATTAAAGAAAGAAAATGGTTTAAGTTGTATATGTTGTTTAACCTAGTACAAGTAGCATATATAAGTGGGTACACATAATAAAAAGAGTATATACGTATTCACGCAGTTTCACAGAAGGAAAAGAGCGTATGGGATGAAAAATCAAGGTTAAAGATTACCAAGGGTCCATAATCTTGTATTAGCCCATAATATTGAGTGGAATAACATTTACTTGATCCCATTTAAGAATACCATAGATTATAAGTGTGATTTTTGTGGATGATATTGACAAAGGCTCTAGTATATAAGGAGCATAAGAAGAAAGGGCTAATTGTACAAGTGAAATGGTTTTTCATGAATACATCTATCTGAAGTATATTTTGTGTTGTAGGGTCTATGGTTATGATATAGATTTGAAATATCTTGTGCACCCTAGGATATAATGTTGGATGAGGGTCATGAGACCTGAAATGAATTATAATTATATGATCTGATAATGGATAGTCTAGATCTAATTGCTAACTCATGTTTTATCCTTTATATACGATCTGTGTATATCTGAAGCCTTGAAAAGATTTGAATTTATAAGTCATTATTTTCGGATCTATATGTTGGTTCACCTTGGTGAAGGCATGTATAAATGTAGGTTTGGAACTTCCAATTCACATACGTAGATGAAGGGCTTGTTGTTCAGAGATAAATGATCTATATGATCAATGTTGTCATTTTATGTTTGTTTGTCAATGTTATCTTTATTAGATATGAAAGTAAAACTTATTTTATAAGGAGATTGAGTCTCGTTGATTGATTGATTGAGTAAGAAGGGTGATCCTTGCTTCTATCTATTTAGAACTCAGTAATATCATAGTAGATATTTAGAATATAATTGGTTGGTACAGTTTTTGGTTCATAAGTTTATGATACAATATCATTAGAAGTATATGTTGGTTGGGTTATAGAAAGCAGTGTATACATGTAGGTTGGCTTCATTAATGTCATGTATACATTCTGACATATGACTTTTCAGGTTGCAATTGGTTGTAGTTGTTGATCTAGTGTTTTGGGTTTACCTCTGTGTTTTGGTGACAGTGATCTGACTGTTCAGCTTGAATGATTGTTGATAGATGCAGTTGTATTTGATGGTTGTATTGCAGTAGTGATTGATTTTGAGCTTCAATGTTAATGATGGGTCCAATATGAAAATTTGATGAAACATGACCAACATATTGTGTTGTTGTCTAACAAGAGTATCGAGTCTGAAAAGATATAAAACGTGGTCCCCGAGGAATAATGAAGGTGGTAGCCTTCTGTAGGTTAGCGGTACATACTGGTAAAAATATCACCTGGTATAAGAGCTAGGGGGTTGGAGCTCTATTCCAGTAGAAGCTAAAGAATGGGATAAGGTTGTATCCTTCAGCACGTAGATATCTGCATACTAGAAAATGTCTATACCAATTGAAAACTTGTAAACGCTTTTTATAATAAGAAGATTGAAGATTGAGATGAAAACATCGGTGGTTTTTTTCCCACATTGGGTTTCCACATGAAAAATGCTATTGTGTTCATGTGTGCTGCTTATATGTGTTGATTTATTCTATTTTTACTACGTCTGGTTACTGCTTAGTAATTGCATCACACTCTGATTTAAGATCAAAAGACAATATTAGCATTTTTACAACTTTATTACATATACACTGGTTCCATTCATTATAGTCATGGACATAATATGTTTGGTATATGTAAAGTAGAATATACAGTTTGAAAAAGAAAAAATATTATTGTGAAACTTTAAATACTAATTCACCCACCCCCCCTCCCCCACACCCCCTCTGAGTATTTTTTCAGCACATCATTTCTCTAGTTATAAAGAGGTTCTCTTTGATTTGGTAGAGAGGGAGACTAAGTTAAGGATAATTCTTGGATATAATTCTACTCATCCTGTGAAAGGTTTTGGCCTCGTCAGTTTCAGTTAAGTTATGGGGAATCTGTCCTTTTACATCATGTTATATATGTTCAATGATTAATGAATAATCTAGTGTATGTATCTACATTGCAAGGAAAAGTGATGACGATTTCCTCCTTGGCATGCTAAATCATCTATGAAATATGCCTTTACACTAGGATCGAGATTTGAAGGACACTACAGGGTCACAGGAAGACCTCTCCTTACATTTGCTCATAATACAAATTACTTGAGAAAATTATGGCACCACAGATGGTCTCATCTTGACTATGATGCTCTTCATAAATTGAATAAATTGGTCTTTGGTGTTCTCGATGTTCAAGCCCAACATGATGCAGTTTTTTGAGGTTGCGCAATTGGAAAGAAAACAAGGGGAGGATTTCCCTCTAATAAGAACAAAAATTATGACATTCTTCATCTCATTCATTATGATATATGTGGTCTAATGCATATACATTCCATTGGTGTTCATTTCTACTACATTACCTTCATTGACAACTTCTCAAGAAATACATGGATATATTATCTTAAGCACAAGGATGAAGCTTTCCAAACATTCAAGGAATTCAAAGCATTGATTGAAAATCAATCAGGTAAGAGAATCAAAGTCTTCAGGTCCAACAATGGAGGAGAATACATGTCAAAAGAATTCATAGCATTCTGCAAGAAATATGGAATACAAAAGGAAACAATTCTTCCATATACTCCTAAAAAGAAATGTCTTCCTGAAAGAAAGAATAGATCTATATTAGAAGCTACCCATGCTATGCTCCATGATCAAAAGATGTCAAAATTCCTTTATGCCAAAGAGACATATATTGCAGTATATGTTCAGAACAGGGTGCCTCATCAAGCATTCTAAAATAAGACTTCTAAGGAAATATTCACATCGATCAAGCCTAATATCAACCATTTTCACGTATTTGTATTCCCAATATATTTTAACATTTTGAAGGACAAAAGAATTAGAATAGATGCTACTAGAAGAAAAGATATGTTTATGGGTTATTATGATAATTTTTAATCTTTTAGAATTTATATTCCTAGTGAGAGAAAGGTCGAAACTAGCATGGATGTAACATTTGATGAAGATGCAGCTCTTGGAAAAACAAGAGCTTTTCCTCTACTTCCTCCTCCCAAAAAAGATAATGATGACTAGAATGTTCTATATGGTCTAGTTGCACTTGAACCTGATATGGTTGATGCTTCCATAGAGCCTATGGATCCATTAGATCCTCCTTCAAGTGATCCTTCCTCTAAGAAGAGATCACCATGGCTCTGTGGTACTTTATAGGACATTGAAAGGAATGTCCCCATCCGTAGATCATTTAGAGAAAGGAAACAACCTTATAGGTATGAGGGATATGTTTATGTAATGAGTAGTATGATTCATGTTGAACCATCCTCAATTGAAGAAGAAACAAAAGAACAAGTTTAGAAGGATGCTACGACAAAAGAATATGAATCAATTATGAAAAATTATATTTGGGATATTGTACCTAGACCAAAAGGGAACTCTATTGTGACTTAAAAATGGCTGTTGAAAATTAAGCATGGAAGTGATGGCATCATCAAGAAATATAAATCAAGGTTTGCAGATCATGGCTTCTCTCAAAAAGGGGGAGAATATTATGGTGACATATTTCCTCCTATAGCTCGATATATCACTGTCCGCTCTATAGTTTCCCTTGTTGCAAGTCAAGAATTGGCTCTTCATCAAGTGGATGTAAAGATCACCTTTCTCCATGGCATGCTATAGGAAGAGATATATGTTGAACAACCAAAAGGATTTTAAGTGGAATACCAGAAAACAAATGTATTTAGGTTGAAGAAGGCACGGTATGGTTTGAAGCAAGCTCCTCAAGATTGGTATGTGTGTATTGACAACTACTTAATAATAATGGGTTTCACAAGAAGCAGTCGATCCCAACCTCTACTTCATGGTAATCCAAGGTATGCCATTGGTTCTAGTTTTGTATGTTGATGATATATTTTTGACAGGTAGTGAGCCTATGATGATTTAATGTAAGAGGAGGCTAGCCTCTTAGTTTGAAATGAAAGACCTTGGTCCTATGCACTACATTTTGGACCTTGAAGTGTGGAAACATTCTGGTTAAAGTTTCCTCTCACAAGGGATACATTGTAAAGTTACTAGAATGATTTGTAATGATTGAATGTAAATCCATGTTCACTCTTGTGGAAATGAATTTGAAGAAATTATGTGGAGATGCTACAAGACTAGACTTAGAAATTCCATCTCAGTATAGGCAACTGATTGAGGCTTTGATGTTCCTTGTGATCACTCATACAAATACATCCTATGCAATAAACACTTTGAGTCAATTTATGACTGAGCCCCACCACTCACATTGGATAGATGCCAAACACATATTGAGATACTTCCATGGGTCATTCACACATGGCCTGAGATATTCTACAGGAAATGTTCATCTTCATGGATACACATATGTTGATTCAGCCGAAAATAATTTCGACAGGAAAAGTACATTCGAATGTTTTCTTAGCCTTGGATCTACCATGATATCATGGATGAGCATGAAACAAAAGTCTATGGAATTGAGCATAACCAAAGTAGAATATATTGCCACTAGCATGGCTAGTCGTGAGGCAGTATGGTTAAAACTTCTCTTTGGATAATTGTTTTGAGCAAGTCCTAAACATCACAGTAATATATTGACAACAAGAGTGGGATCAGTTTGGAAGAAAATCTAGTGTTCCATGATGATTCCAAGCATATTAAAATTTGATATCACTTCATTTGAGATAAGGTGCAGAGAGGAGCCATCAAGCTCCATCACATATCAACAGATGATCAGATTGTAGATATTCTCACCAAGGAATTACCAAAGAGAAAGTTCTCATTCTCTAGAGAACAGGTTGAAATGATGGTATAGCCCCTCCAGATAAGGGGCAATCGTGATCGAGGACAGTGAGCATACTCTCCCACACTACCTAATCTCCTAGGGTGACAAATTGAGATATAGGTCTCCTGGGGTTAAGGGAACTCTGGACAATAGGGAGATACCCTATCTATTACCCATGGTTTAAGAATGTTGCTCCCCTTTCTTTAGAGGGTCAGAGAATTACTCTCCCCTCTTGGCCTTTGCGGAGTATACCCCAGTTGGAATCATACCATCAAGTAGGAAATCTTGATGGGAATACTACTCCTCGTTTTGGCCAACACGTTGAGAGTGAAATTGGGGTGTACAAACCAAGTCAATTATGATGAAGGTGTTCTACCATTGATGGTAAGATCAGTCGGAAATGGGATGGGTTGATATAAGATGATATGATTTTGGGTAGAGAGTAAGCTCCATGATGAGATTTGAGGGTTGAGGGTGTACAGCCCTATGATGAGAGTTATCTTATTGCTCAATAAGGGTGGTAGATATTGCTCCCCAATATGGTTCCAAGTTGAGATGTGTTGCCTGATGATATACTCTCTCATGATGATTGATGATGATATTCTCGGTAGCATCCTGATAGTAGACATTCCAGACAGTAGCCTCATGGATAGAGGGTGGTAGACTAATCTCCCCTCTAGTACTAAGTTCTTCTTCTTTTGGATCAGAGAATGTTTCAGCAATTAGAGTTGAGCATGTATACTCAAGAATTACAACAACTTGATAAGATGATGCAAATATATGGATAAGTGGAATTCTCCCTAGTTCAAAGGGAGTGTTAATTTTTGCAGCTACAGTAAAATTACACATTGGACATCACAAATGACCAAATATGATGTTTGCATTAAATTCCTCTTTTTGAAAGGATCAAAATGGACCTAAACATCACTTGATTCAGTCAATCAGAAGTTAAGTTTAAATTATTTTATTAATTCATTCGTTATGGAATGAGTCGGCCCTAACCACTTGGGTAATTATTAACCCAAATTAAACCCTCTAGAAGCCTATAAAAGGAAGTGACTTGAAGCTTATTTAGACACACTCTCAAATTATGTTTTTATTTCTTCTACTTTGTCATTTCTTGCACAGGTTCATCGGCGGAAGTCCTCATTGGATCCATCATCAGAGGCAAAAGGTTCACTCTGAGTTAGGGTATTTTGGATCTAGGTCACTAACATAGACATAATTTTATTTTCCATAGTCAGTCACACAGAGTGGGTAAGAGAGCGACTTTGGTTCTCTGGTCACTAGGAGGCAGTTCAGAGGGAGAGACTTTTCCTTTAAAGGTTGTGGTCTCTGGTCGTTGGCTTTAGGTAGACCGTTCAACAATGTTTCTTTGTCAATGGCTTAGATAGCACTACATGAGTATGCGTCTTCCTTCATTCGTTGCTCGGATAGGCTGACAAGGGAGAAAATCTAGATATTTGTTTCTTTAGATCCATAACCATAGGTGTAGAGATCTCCTGGGAGCGACTTCGCTATTACAGTTGCACACATACTATCTTTGTGAGTGTGACCCAAAATGTTTCCCTCGCACACAGAGAATGTTGATGATAGTGACCTAGTTCAGATCTGGGGTTTTGACATCTCAGAATCATTGATCTGTAGATCTAATTTTCTCTACTGTTATGACAAATTTGTCGATTTGTAGATCTGGTTTATTATTACCTGCTACTGATTATATGTATTGGGCTCATTGTGCTCACCATTGTAACTTTTTATAGCGATTTACTAAAGAAGAAGAATATTTGAAAGCGTTTTCCCCTTGTGGAGTGTTTCCCTAGTATTGGAACAATATTCTATCTCTTAAAGTTGTGTGTTGTTGTCTTCACTATCACTCCTTGTATTGTCAATTCTTCAACTATGTTTACGATTGATTATACTACTAATAGTTGGATGCATTATTAATCAAAAGGATAAATTTGACTAAATTAACTAATACAAAATTGAACAATTACAAAATTTAACATGAATTTCACACATGCCATATATTATTTGATAAAGAAATTAATCATTATAAACACAATTACATGGATTATCACAAGAGCCATAGAGAGTGGGCCATCAAATTGATGGAAAATGACCATAATATAAGGAAATATGACCCAACCATGGATAGCCACTCCCAATATTAGAGCATCTCGCACCTCTTTTGGTCTCTTATTCTTACTATTTCTGACCTATTAGATCCTAACTTGGCTCATTGGTTCATTCTATTCTATTGATTTTATTAGAGAAAGAGAATGTTGGATGGGAACCTCCTTCTCATTTTTGTACCATATTGTCTAATTGCATCTCTTCACTTATCATGAGGTGTTTCTATATATTATGACACCTCCTTCCTCTTCAAGTGATGGAACCACTTCACTCCTTTACTTTTGTAATTCATGTCAATGATCTCTTTTATCTTCAATTATGACCTAGTCACATCACGTAAAACTTGTTAGAGAATTGAACCACCAAGTATTCAATCAACCTCAACATGCAATTGAATGGTATGGGTCATAGCTTTTCAAGCAAGACAAGTAGGAAAGCATGATTCAGGAATTAAAGTGTCTTTTGGTAAATATAGGTAAGAAATCAATTTTCTCCTTAGGCCAAGGATCTATAATGTCGTCCAACCTTTAGTTGTGTTAATTAATTAAGAGTAAATATGACTATTTAATTAGAGGTATAGATGTCTTGGTCCTTCAATTTTTTCATTACAACCACATTGCAATAAGAAAGGATAGAGCAAGGAGATGTTACAAAACCCACGCCCTTAAAGGAACATCGACCTCAATGTTCTGAGAAATAGAGGATGTTAACACTCATTGTGTCTTGAAATGTCATGTCCAACCATGTTATTCATTATGCTTAAGGCTCCTTGAGGAAACAAATTGAAATCATTGCTTCCAAGGATACATCCAATGTATTCATGATCCCACTGAGTATTCACATAACCTTTTGAAACTAATATGATTTGATTTCGTCTTCCTTGTAGTAACACACCTTCTCTATTTAGACATCCCATTGTCTGCCTCCCCAATTCCCTCATGTGATTTATCTCTTAGTGAGTATTTCTTGCACAATAAGTGTCTTTATAGCAAAGTCATCCCTCTCACTTGCTTTATTAACACAAAATATTATCCATGTCCTCTCTCATGGAAATAAAAGCATATCATCAGTTTCCAACATCATTTAGTGGTCTATACCTTGAGGTCTTCAAATTCCTTATGCCAATGTTGCTTGATTTTGTAGTCAACCTTATACATTTGTGGAGGGAAGTTTGTAGTTTTCCTTTATGCATTATTTAGCCAACACTATCATTAAATCTAACTCACTGAGTAGTTTATCAGTCAAAGAAAGAACTCAGTGGTAGATACACTTCTTCATGTAGTATTTGTTCTAGAGAAATCAATGGTTTTCCTACACCATAAACACATGATTCTTATGATATTAACCATGAATTTTTTAATTCAATTTAAACAATATTTTTATCTACAAAGAAAATTTTAAATAAATTCAAACCAAACTTTTAAAAGAGAAAGTAATCAAATTAGTATTTGATACTTGTCTCTATGTAGCATCGAGTATGTTCCTTCTTTGGAACCAACTCACTGAATGTTTTATCAACCAAAGCAAGCACTTAATGGTGGAGATACTGCTCCACGCAGTGTTCTTGTAAAACTCCATTCTTAATTCTAGCTCACTGAGTAGTTTCACCACTTGGTGAAGGACTTAGTGGCAAATATAATACTTCGTGCAATAATTTTGTACAGGTCCCAATAAGTTCCACTCTCTCACTCGTATCCCAATGAGTGTGGGAACTACTAACAAGGTAGTATTATGTCGATAGAAATATTATTTACTACCACATCTGCATTGTCATCAGACCTCCAATATCATTATACCTCCATTATCATTATTAAGTCAAAAGAATAGTAGATTTTGTGCAACTTGTTACTTTAATTTTCCACCTATATTTTATGTAAACCCTCATAACTCATTCATTTTTGCATAAACCTACTCTCTTTACATAAATAAAAAACCATTTGAGTTAAAAAATACATAAAGAGGTAAACTCTAATATATCTCTAGTGATGCATGTTCTGGTTTATAAAATGGAAATAATTTGCAAAAATGACAAAAAAAAATGGAATATTACATAGTTCTAATGAAACTCTGTAGCTACATCCAAGATTACAATGGTTCCTAAAGTTAATATGTCAGCTCAAGCACATGGATAGGTTTCAAAATGCTTCACCATGGTTTTCCATCCATTTGGAATGAGAAAATGATCATTAGATGGTTATAATGGCCAGGTAAAATTATTGGTCAACCATTCCATGGCATGGGTAATAGAGAACGAATGGATATGAATTACACTAGGTAGCACATTGACCTCAAGAGAGAATGAATAATTATATTTAGAAGTTGAATATCATCAAAGGTGAATGCCAACGCGTGAGAGAAATATTCATATGATTCACTGACTCATCAATGAATTGTAGGAATTAGATCTTCAAATTAGATATGAAATTTAGTCATCGTTTAGCTATTCAGATTTGTAGAATTTATTTTCTCAATTAGTTATTGTAGAAAATATTATAAATAGGACTCGATGAAGATCAATATCCATCTATTGTCAATTCAGAAAAATATTATTCCTAAGTACATAATGTCTTCAATTTAATGTCAAACATTGTTTCTTGTTATCATTTCGCTTTGATGAGAAGGTTGCACCAGTGATAGTAAGATTTTATGAGTATTTTTAAATATCAAGCACTAGCAAGAGGGCCCCTTGTGGCATACAAGAAACTGTAGTATATTTTTTCCTATACTCTATTTTTCTCTATCTCACGTTCCATAATAATTGTCGTGATCCTAATAATCAAAATTTATAGCTTTTGTTCACTCTCTTATTTTCTTTTACAGGTTTTCCAAGCACTTGATTTAGATTTAAAAACACCAAAGAAAATTACCATTCATTCATACATTCAACCCTTTACTCTAACATTCATTTTCAGTGTCACACTCATAGGCATATTTACACAACATTCATACACATATCAATTAAGAATGAATTCTGAGCTTAAACGCATTCCTTCTAGATATTTTTTTTTTACTAAAGTTTCATAGTTCATTTTTCAAGTTGCTTCACACTTTCCATTGGTTTCATAGCTAGTTTTAATTTATCCATCTTTATATAATTGTCATCTTTAGATATTTGTAGTTTGTTTCATAGAATAATTGTTCTTGCTTCCATAATTGTTCTTGCTTTATATAATTGTCATCTTTAGTTATTATGTAAAATGTCATTTAGTTTACACAAATTTTCAAAAGAGAGATGGTAAGATAGGACATAAGAACATGGAAATCACCATTTTGAGGTCTCTTTTAACAGTAGTTGTTGAATTAATTCTCATTTAGCTTTGTCCATTTTTATTTGCATAAAAGTTAAAATTCATTCATTTTAGAATGCATGTATAGGGAAAGAGACTTTAGATTTATATTTGTTATAGGAATAATCTAAATTCCATCATCACCAACTACCCCCATTAGACCACATGGTGCAGTAAGAGCCACATAGCCATCCATATCATGAATTCAAACTTTTGTAGTTAGAACAAGACTCCGGGAGGTACAAATATCTAAGATTACAACTAGAGAAGAGCCAACTTATTACATAGAAGGAGTAGTAGATGAACCTACATCTTCACTTAAGGCATTCATGCTTATTTCTTGAATTGGAGAACAAATTATTAGACAAGAAATAGGGGTACCTACTACGCAAGCAGGAGAAGAAGGCGAAGGAAATTTATCTAGAGGTTTGTTAATACAAAAGCTGAAGAGGAAACTCCAATTGAAGAACCTTCTTACCTCAGATTTGAAGGGTCAATGTTAAAAAGTGAAGGGGAATCATTTTCACCTCTCAATAGAAATGAGACATTAATATGTGGAGGAGGTGAAAGACCATCACTTGAATGTGGCAGGGGAGGAAGAATATCTATTGGCCGAGGAAGAGGTGTAGAGGAGGAAAAGGAAGAGGTGATGAAGGAGATGGGGAGAATGGAGAGGATCCTTATGGATTTCCCATCCAACATAGTGATACTATTGTTAATGTGAAAGACAACTCTCCATCCATACTTCCTAGCTTGCACGGTATGAGAACATAAAACCTGGAAAAAATTCTCTTTAAATTTGAAGTATTATGTAGCTCTTATGATTACTTACTTGATGCTCAAAATTTGAAATTGTTTCTAGCCACATTTGAAACATGGAGGTCTTAAATGGTTAATGGGTCTAGATGCTAAATCTATAACATCATGGGATGATATGAAAGTGTTTTTCTTAGAAAAAGATAACGATTATTGTACACATCATGATATTAAAGAGAAAAACATTAAAACAACTTGAAAAGAAGATGGGAGACTTGAGTATCTTATTGAGATATTTACATATAATCTTGAGAGTGAAAAATTACATAATATAGGATTTGATAGACTAAAAAAACTCTTAGTTTAATGATGGTTGAGTGCATTGATCTCCTTAACCTAATGGGTAAAGGAGATGTGTCTCAATTATCATTTGGAGAGACTCATGGGTTATGCATGCACATATGAAGAGGGGAAAAAAAGTATGGCAAAAGTCCTATAGATCTAACCATAGCAAGAGTAAGTAAATCAACATTAGGATCAACAAGTTGAGACGAACTTGGAAATTTTCTTAATAATTTTAAAACAAAGATTCTTAGTAATCTTAGTGAATAGATTGATATATTAATAATGCAAAATAAGAAAAAAAACTGAGAATATTTCTTTGTCTATATTATGCCCTAGATGTATAAACAAACATGCATTAAGGTAATACCTACTCGATAATACTAAAAATTCTTTCATCTATGCATAATCACATGTTACAAAATATTCCCCATAACCACCTAGGTTAAAAGTTGTTTACTAAGAAGATAATGGAACTATTCAAACACTATAAAAACTTTTCTTTGTTTCTCCTAAGAGACCTTGTTAACGAGGTATGATGCAAGATCCAAAATCACAATTTTAATCATATGCACAACAATATCAAAATATTTGGAGCACCAACCTACCATGGGAACCTTAGCCAGCTCAGTCTCAATTCCAATCATGGCCACAAGGTTGGGAAGGATCTTATGGCATGTGGGCTTCACTCAATGAACCTATGACATAGCACGCGTGTTCATGGCATTCTAAAAAACCTTTAATTTGACTATATATTGGAAAATACGTCTAAAAATCACTTTATTTAACCCCCTACCAATAAATCCCCAATACACATTCCCAATTTAAAAAAACCCTAATTTTACTAGATATTGTATGTATCCACTTTTGCATTAACATTTTTTATACCCCTTTATATTTTTTCATTAACTTTGAGCTCCTTTTTTTATACACAACATATAAAAAATCATTACCCCCTATTATATTCTCAATATATTATATCATTTTTTTGTCGATATATATCCCCCAATATAAACACATGTGGAATTGTATTGCTCCCCCAGTGAAGCCCCCATGTCCTATGGTAGAAATCCACAATATCCTCAATCTTTCCCTCAGTATCCTCTATAATAGTCTCAATACTATTCCCAATCACCACAACCTCCACAATCTCAATTTCACCCTCAATTGACCACAAGTAAGCCTCTTCTATTGCCACCTACTCAATTACCAAAAAATCCTATTGGATAGTTGGCATTGTCTGAATGGTTGGTGGTGGTTGGTATGTTTGCATTGATGTCAACTAGAATAGCTTTGAGTAAAAGAGTTTGTAGCCATTTCTCAGGTAGTAGATGGGGTCAAAGCCTACATCAGATATTATCCACTGCAAATTTCTCTAGAATATCTTTCTAGTGATGTTTTAAAGACTACAAATGGTCTCATCGATCAAAAGTTATTGACTGTTGCAATTAGCCTTAAGCAAGTCATAATATCGGAGCAAGCGAGCATATCGGGACCCTAGGAGGATAGAATTTCAGAGGTCAAAGTCCCTTATAATTATTTTGAGACAAAATTCTGATTTGAATGGAAGTTTGCAACACATTAGGACCCAATATTGACAACTTAGAGAAAATGTCATATCGAAACATTAGGAGATAGATGTCAACAAAACATTGGAGGTTGAAGCACATCATAACCCAATATGAGAACGTAAGAGTAAAGGGCATATCAGAATATTAGAAGGTTGAGGTGATCAAAACCTAATAACCTCATAAGTCCTTATAAATTTCAACTCTTTGAAAGTATCGAGGTTTGGAAAGGAAAATAAATACAAAGGAAATTGTTTAAAAACCAAGGGCCAATGGGCCCTTTTTCTTTGCTCTAATTAGACACATGGAAGCAAGTGATTCACTTGAGGAAATGAAATGGAAAATGATATCATGATGATACGGTTGTACAGTGGACATGTGGACATTTGATTCAACATTTTTAGTGGCCTAAAGGTACAAATCAAGTTGACACATGTCACAAATAAGAAGACATCACATCGAGTGATGACAACAACATGATGGCATCACAAAGGTTTGATTTTTCGTAAGTCCTGTCTAATTGTTCTATAGAAGAGTTATGATCTGATAAAGGGGCTCTAATGTGACTGAAACATTGTCATGGGAGAGCCAAAGGACCAAGGGTGAAGAGAAGGGCTAAGCACCTAAGTGATATTTTATGCCACGTAGGAAGTATTTCGGAGCTTAAAATTTGGTGGACCCCTCTAATTGAATTATGAGAAAGTAATAATACGCAGGAGAACTGAAGTGATGGTTCTTGGTCAAGGAAAACCAAAATTACCAAGGGTGGAAGAGAAAACACAAAGGAAGATAGGCTCTTGGTAGGATCTAAAGGCCTTAGCACCTAAAATATAAACCACTAGCCACATTGCCCAGTCCCATGGAGGAAAAATAGGAAAGTGTTAAGTGAAAGGAGCTTGGAACCTTGCTACGTCATAACATCACTTCAATAAAATTTAGGAGATATGAGGGATCTGATATTGCAACACCTAAGGGTTAAGCTGACACTATTAGGTAGTGATCATATGAGAAATAAAATGATAAGGAGGCTAAGCACTAAGGGGCTAAAGGAATAAGAATTGTGTGATTTAGTAATGTTATTTTAATATACTTTATGATTAGGTATGTGATGGGTCCCAAAAATGGGTAACTATATGGACTCATCATGCCTATTATTCTCATTTAATTTTCCATTCTCAATATTTTTGTGCATTTTTTTGAATATATTTATGTCAAAAGAATGAATGGGGATAGTCACTTTTCCACATAGTCTAATGAGTGTTTATTGCAGATTTTTTGACATTTTTGGACAATGACCGGGCATTTATGAGAAAATTGGTGGAAATCTTGAGGAAACAGGGCTGAGGACTTATAGGAAGGGCATCTCCTACATTATTGACCCCTTCCTCGAGTTCTCCACTAGTAGCTCAGACTACAAAGGCCCAAAATGATGATCCAAAGGGCCAGTGGAGCAAGTCTAGTAGAGTTGTTGTTATCTTCAGTTTAGGCAACCAAGTTCCTTAAGTTTAGGAGGACTGCTAGGAAACCCCACTTGTATAAATAGGAAGGATTCAAGCCTCATTAGGTTAGCCATTTGATAGTATATTTTCACACTTTTGTGCAGTCTTGTACTCAACTCATTTTCGAGCTCTTTTTGCAGACAACTTTGTGATGTAACTATTATTTTTTGATCAATGAAGATGAATCCAACTTTGAACCGGCACTGATCTTTTCTAGAGGGCTGAAGCTCTTGGGTTAGGGCCCAAACCAAGATTCTCAACACCTCCTTTGTGTATTTATATGGTTTTTTCTTGCATACATAAGGTAATTTATGTTGTTTATGTTAAATATTGATTTGGTAAAATATGTTTCTTTTGATGGTTAAATTAGTTGTTCTTGCTTCAAGTTGCTTAAGTAGTTTGCTATAGTAACAAAGAAAGATCCAAAAAGGCTACCAATAGGTCTTGATCTCCTTTCTCCCTCCTTGGGACCATGATTTGAGGTCAAGGCACTACTATTGCCACCAAAAACATAGTTTTTCCCTTTCATGCAATTGCTAGTGTGATGTTTTGAGTTGGAGAAGTTGATATTTGCTTGGATCCACATGCTTAGACCATTTAATGTTCATTTACCATGGCTTTCTCGTATAACTTTCTATTCATAAATTTTTGTTCAGCAGTACTCTATTTTTACGTCAGATTTTAGGTCAAAATAGACAAACTCTGTTTTTTCAGTTCTTGCTTAGGTCAGTTTTGAAAGTAGTTAAGATTATGTGTAGCTATGTCATGGTAATATTCTGAAGATCCTGCTTTTCTTCTATGGCAGAAACTTTTCATTCAAACTTAGTAGACAAGGATCCTAAAACCTTTTCAACTAAAGTAACTTCTTTTATCTCTTCACCCAAGTTCTTCATGCAATTAACAATCTCATCTATACGTAAGAAGTAACTATCTATACTTTCATCATTGTGCATTTTGAGAGTTTCATACTGAATTCGGAGAGATTGTAGTTTTACACATTTTACCTGATTGTCTCCTTCATAGATTAGAACGATCTTGTTCCATATTTATTTGGGGTTTGAGCTGCATAACTTTGACAAATTCTAATTGTGACAGGCTCCCGAATAATGTATTGACAGCCTTCGAATTGGTTTCATATTTCCTTTTATTTATCGTATCTGTAGCAATTGTTGATGGAAATGTATATCCTCCTTCCAAGATTTCCCAGACATCTGTTCCAAGATATTGAAGATAGGCTGTGGTTCTTACCTTTCAATAAACGAAGTTTCTCCCATCAAAGATTGGTGGTCTAATGGATCCCTCTCTTTTGTAGTTACTCATGATGATATATCTTCCTTCAAGTGATCAAGCTTCTTTTGAAGGACCGACTCTAATACCAATTGTCAGAAATAATACTGAGAGGAGGGGTGAATTAGTATTAGCAAGAAAATAATATTTCATTTTCATAATCAGATTCTTATACACTGGTTTAGTTAATGAAACTTGTGTGTATACGCAACTTTATTTAAGGCAACTAACATATACCCTTCAAACTTGTAACTTAGTTAATTCATCATATGTTGATCTTTAATATGTGCATTACAACCATATAAACAGTAACTAGGTGTAGTAAAAATAGAATAGACAATCACACAAATGAATACAAGATATAAGGTGGAAACCGAATGTGGGTGAAAACCACCTGTTGCAATCGTCTCTATCTTCTTTTAATAAGAAACTTCCTTTTACAGTTTTTGTACTGGTGTAGTCATATACTAGTATACAAGCTTCTGCCTACAGAAGGCTACAACATTCTCTCGTTCTCCAGCTTCTCTTGGAAGGGAGCTACAACCCCCTAGCTCTGGTACTAGCTGATTTGTTTACCAATACGTAGGTGCTAGCCTACAAAAGGCTACAACATTCTATTTTCTTCCAATGACCATGTTTCATAAACTTTCAGACTGGCTCCATCAATAACGTCAATCAAACATCAAATATATCTGTATCAACCTATCTCCTTTGCACTCGCCAAAGCTAAATCAATCAATCACTTTTCAGAACACTATATCCAGAATACAATAACAGTAACTAGAACGGAATCTAGAACCTAGAACACTGCAACAGTAAACATAAGTAGTTAAAGCATATTTCATGATGTATACACTACTTCAATGTGTTGAACCTACATACATATGTTGCTTTCTCAAGGTGAACCTGCGTACAAATCTACAAATCAAATTTAAGATGTATACGCTATTTTGATATGTAGAACTAGCATGTATACGCGCTTTTCCTAAAGTGAACCTGTGTGCAAATCTGGAAATGGTGATTTAAACTTTACAACAATTCTAGATGTCAGCTATACCCAAATCATCATATTTATAGATTACAACATATGCCAATTATTAAGGTAAAAGATCAAAACCACACAAAGGTACTTCTCTTCAAGCCTTAAGATCTTGACCCATCATTAGATCTTATCCTTCATGAGGTGCTAAGATTCATCCTTGATTCAGATCCAGCTATGCACCATAACCCAATAACCTGTATTCTAGATCTTTTTCTTCATTAGATATTCAATACTTGAGTTTCTCTACCTAATGATCTTCTCCTCCATTTATAGTCTTAGGCTTTACTCAATACCATGGACCAAAATGACTTAGAACCAATACCTTGGACCAAATACCTGGTCTCAACACGTAAGAAAAGATATCTTGTACCAATACCATGGATCACAATACCATAGACCAAATACCACGAGGCAAAACTAAGTTTTCCAACATGTGCGCACCTTTCCTTTCGTGAAGGTGCATGTGTACTCTATACGTGCCTTTTGGTCTATGAACCTGTGAGTACACACGGCTTGGTCAATGGGTAACCTACGTATACCTCTCTTTCTTCATTCTATGAGTCTAAACTATAATCTGTCATCTGACTGAGATCTATCATCTAAGTGAGTTGTCATCAAGGACAAAACTTGTGTCATAGTGTCAAATCTATGTCATAATGCCATCAATCGTCTTCATTTTAGCTGGAGTAGGGTTGTGAAAGAAAGAAATATGGAAAATTGGGGGTGTTGGAGAGTGGAATGGGTCTGGTTATGGCATGGACAGATGAAACTTCAAGTCAGTCAATCTACTCAACATTATTTTGTTAATGTTGGAAGGGAGCGGTGGATGTTGTAGGTGACAATGAGCACTCGTAGAGGTCATTTCCTTCAAATGTTGATGGATCAGTGAGTCATCGATGGGCCATCATTCAATAATTCAATGACCAATACTTCTAGTATCAGGCCTATTTCTAATTCTGCTCCTCTTCCTATCTCATCCCCTTCATCCTCATCACTTTGAAGGTTTCAAGGGAAGGATTTCTTGTTTTATGCTAGTATATTGTAATCGAGCAATACTTTTGGAGATGCACTTTGTTCTATGAAAATAATCTGGAAATAGAGCCTAGCATTGTCGAGGCTAGCATTGGAAAATGAATTTGTCTCCAAATACAAAGTCTCATTCCAAGGGCATTTGAATGCTTTACATAAAATATTGTTCTCAATTGCCAGAATGTGTCTGCTCTCACACACTATCTAAGTTTGTACAAGGATGATGCACCAGAGATTTTTTTCTCCCAACTAACATTATTTGATTTTTTTTCTTTTTCTTATGTACTATTATTTTTCTTACTTATTTTTTCAAGCTTCTATATAGTAGTAGGTGTTTTATAATTTATTTTGAAACCAAATGCATTTTAGCATGTATCTTAAAGAGATCAATTCTTGGGTTTTTAGCTAAAAAATGTTAGTGTACACCGAGGTGCTAGTTTAGAAGTTAGCCTTAAGTTATGGAGGTGAGCCATTAAATCTGATAATTGGTCTAGAGTTTTATATTATTACAACCAGATTGGAAAAATTTCAAATCTTATAAGATTGGTAAATTTTACTTTAGTCTACAGGAAAATGGAGTTTCAATCCTAAAGTATGTGACTGAAAGAATAAGTAAAATATATCAAGGAAGTACATCTGAATATAACCCTTGCCTTTGCTCAGCGGGTCATAAAACTAACCAAACTATTGTGCAAGTTTCACAATTCGATATTCGAATAGAGCATGTTATTTGTGAAGCATAAAAAACTGGGCAAGAGGTTCAAAATGTGACTATGGAAGTGCTTGAGAAAGTGACAAAAGATCTTGGAAAATATAAAGACAAGATCAAGGAAATGGAGATTAGTTTAGAAGTTAGGATCTCATTAGAACTTGATAATAAATCTCCTACAACGGATAAAGATGATAATAATTTGTAGAGTTGTATGCTCCTTCTAAATGTTGATGGGCCTTATGTTGAAAATAGTGATCTTGTTTATTTTATAAAATTGACTTATGTTTCCAATGAGGGGGATGATAAACTAGAGAAGGTTGAGACTCAATCTCGAGATTTATAAGCCAACTCTATGTCTCAAATTAGGAGTACTTTCACATTTGAGATTGGATAAATAATGTCTCCACTGGAGAGGTATTTATGGCTCAGTTGATTTCACCCAGTATGGTGAGATAGATAAAAAATTTGGATGCTGGAAATTCTTTCAAACTAGCCATCCAAGAAAAATGATTTAGGTTTAATTCCATTTATGATATGAAGTTATTTTTATTACTTTAAAAGAATGGCATTCTTCATGTAGAACAAGTTTTACAAATGAAGCTTATGTTCATTACAATGTCATTTGGAATGATTGAATATGTTGTTGTGATTGAAGCCAGATTCCTTTCCTTCTTATAAAAGATTTTGATTATTTCATTGCTCAGGTCTTATTCATTCTGACTTCATTATTTGGTTTGGGTTGGAGAGGCTCCTTTCTTTAGATTTATATATTTACAAATAGAGTGTTTATTGGAAATTTCTTATTGCTACTATATTTTGCTACACAGATTAAGGCTTCTACAACGTGCCTATCTGGGAAAGATGAAGTTGAAGTGTGTTGAAAACACAGAAATGATAATGTTAATGATATGGCACCTGATACAATTTAAATAGTCCTAAAGGGTAGTTATGTCTTTGTTGAAACCAAAGCTAAAAATATACCTAGTGGAGAGAAAATAAGTCATGTAAATAATGTTATAGATTCAGACAACAACTATACAAAGTCATGACAAAAATGTGGTGATAGTGAAGTTGTAGGTTTATGTACTATGTTGGGCAGTGGATTCCCCCATAGCATGTTTTTGTGGCTTGAAGCCTGAATTTTGGTCAAGTGTAATGTAAAGACCCTATGAAATGGGAGTGTGAGAGTATAGGGTTGTCCACCCTAAGATAATGTTATTTAATGTAAAGTGTGTTAGCCTACCCATGGTCCACGGACCATGGGATTGTATAAATAAAGCAAGGCGGGAGGTTTTGACAAGTCACAGATAGATGTGAAGGCATGGTTAGGAGATAGTAGTAAGGCTGAACTGTATTGAGTCATAGTGGTAGGTAGAGGCTCTACAACTGAGTGCATAGAGGCCTAGTAGAGTCTGCAACTGAGTGCACGGACCACTACAGCTGAGTGCGCAGGGTAGAGTCGGGTCTATAACTGAACTTGAGTATTAATAATGATAAGATTGATTTAGAATATCTTGTTTCTATTTGTAGATAAATATTTCTATGTTCTGGTTATCTTTATTGATTTATATTGTTTTCAAGTACTTGCACTAATCTGGAAGCTGAATAAGTCATAAGAATATTAGGCCCACACAAACTAAGTTAAGAACTAATATAATAGCACAGTAAGGATCAAATCGAAGTAATACGAAGGTGCACATGGGTTGCGAAGAAAAGAAAGCTATCCGGAGGAGTGCAGCGTGTAGGTTAGGATCGCAAACCTCCAAAACCCACATCAAGGCATATCAAGGGTGCAGAAACCTGGTTCCAGCACCCTCCCATACTACTTCGAGCGAGACTTCAGTCCGTGCTCCATGGACTATTGCTGAAAGGGCTAGTAGTACTGAGATTTGCTTACCTAAACTCACTTCTGAACCTAGGTCAGGCCCCACATAGCCAACAAATGGTTCTGTTGCCAATAAATTTGGAAGAAGGACTACCTGATGTATAGCTCTTTGCAATGCACATTGCAGATGACCCCCTCGAAGATATAATCCATTTTTTAACCACAGGGACTGCGCCAAAGAAATATTCAGTCCAGCAGAAGAAGGAATTGGTGGTGCGCGTAACAGAATTTTATGTCATCGTGGGGCACCTCTACAAAATGGGTAAAGATGAGATATTGCAAAGATATGTACCTAAATTTGAACGAGGACAGATCCTCGTAGAAGCACATGGGGGGGCTGCAGCAGGACATTATGCAGGATGCATGACGACAAAAAAGATTCTTCAAGTTGGGCTATGTGGCCAACCCTACATCAAGATTTGAAAGCCCATTGTCGAGCTTGTGACATATGTCAAAGGACTATGAAACGATCACAATGGGCTGAGATTCCACTCAATCCACAGATGACGTTGTAGCCATTTAAAAAAGGGGCAATTGACTTTGTGGGACCAATCAAACCTCGGGGGAAGATCAATGCACGCTACATCATCATCGTGATAGAATAACTAACTTGATGGGTGGAAGCACAACTGATTAAGGACTGCATGGCCGCCACATCTACGAAATTTTTGTTCAACAACATGATGACATGGTTTGGTTGCCCAAAAATTTTAATGAGTGACTACGGAGCGCATTTCCTAAATGAAACCATCAGCGAACTCACTGACAAATTCCAGGTGCATCATCAGCAAAGTACACCATACCATCCACAAGATAATGGTATAGTGGAAGCATTCAAAAAAATTCTATAGACTGCACTGACCAAAGTATGTAACGCATAGCGAAATGACTAGGACCTACACATACCTGTCATATTATTGGCATACAGAACCATGTGAAAAAAATTGACGGGTCGGACACCTTTAAAGTTAGTCTATGGCACAAAAGCAGTCATGCTAATGGAATACATTGTACCCAGTTTGTGGATAGTACCAATTACAGGCATGTCGGATTGCTAACCCTTGGGATAGAGACTCGCGCAATTGGAAGAACTTGAGGAAGAACAATTTCTGGTGGGATTCCATTAGCAGGTACAGAAACAACACGATCATTATATCAAGTTGCACACATCCAAGGTAAATGATTTAGTGTTGTTGTATGACAGCAAGTTCAAACAATTTCCCAGAAAATTCAAAATGCATTGGTTAGGACGATATGTGGTAAAAGAAGTCACATACAGAGGTGTGGTCTAGCTAGTCAAACTTAATGGAGAACCCTTCCCAGGAAGAGTAAATGGCAGTCGCCTGAATCCCTACATGGGTGGGTGGGCTGTCTCACTAACTGACCAAAGCACAGTCTTCACAACTAGAGAAGCCAAAAAAATGTGTGGGAATATAGACACAGGTACTAGAAGCTGGCATGAAACTAGAGAATCAAGTCAGAGGTGCATGATTCAAAAGCAGAAATGGAGTAGATCCAACATATGGTAGAGCAGTGCAGTGTGGACCTTCATGTAGCATAGACACAGTTAGAAAAACTTTGTGCAAAGATTTCCACACCAATGGAGTGACTCAGAATGAGTCATGATGATTGTGTCGGGGGCCTATTGGGTAGCAGATCCCCCCATGGCATGCTTTTGGGGCTTGAAGCCTGAATTTTGGTCAAGTGTAATGGAAAGACCACGTGAAATGCGGGTGCAGAGTGTGAGAGTCTAGGGCTGTCCAACCTAAGATAATGCAATTTAGTGTAAAATGTGTCAGCCTACCCATGGTCTATGGACCATGGTAGTGTATAAATAGAGTGAGGGTCTAAGTGTAAAGTCAGTGGGAGGTTTTGACAAGTCATAGATAGATGCAAAGGCATGGTTAGAAGATAGAAGTGAGTCTGAAGTGTATTGGGTCATAGTGGTAGGTAGAGGCTTTGCAACTGAGTGTGCAGAGGCCTAGTAGAGTCCACAGTTGAGTGCGCAGGGTAGAGTAGAGTCTGTAACTAAACTTGAGTATTAATAAAGAGAATATTGATTCAAAATATTGTGTGTCTATTTGTAGATCTATATTTGTATGCTATGGTTATCTTTATGCATTTATATTGTTTTCGAGTACTCATGCTAATCTGGAAGTTGAATAAGTAATAAGAATATTGGGCTTGTATAAACTAAGTTAAGCATTAATATAATAACATAGTAAGGATCATATCGGAGTAATATGAAGGTTTGCATGGGTTGTGAAGAAAAGAAAGTTACGCAGACCAATGCAGCACACAGGTTAACATCGTTAACCTCCAAAACCCTCATCAAGGCATCCCTAGGGTGTGAAAACCTAGTTCCAGCACCCTCCCATACTAATTCAGGTGAGACCTTTGTCTTTGCTCCACAGACTCTTTCGAAAGGGCCAGTAGTACTGGGATTTGCTTGTCTAAACTCACTGTGAAACATGGCTTAGGCCCCACATAGCCAACATACTATGGCCATGATCTGTAGTGCATGATATAGGATAGGGATCCATTCCTCGAAAATTGAGACTATATAGGAACAAAAGCCTTATAGTACAGATCTTCCTGATATTGGCCCACAATTTACATCATCATGTATCGTGAAACTATTAGCATTAACATATTTGAATGCAATAGTAGTACCAACATTAATGTTGTTCCAATAACTTTTCATAGATTCACAAATTCTTGTGTACTAGTCACTTATGTGAGTTATCTTTGTTGTGTTTATTCTACCTTAGAATCCACAATTGTTCTTAATTGGGATCTGCATTCTAGCTAGCAATGCATGATTTTTTTTGGTAGTCAATGGTCATTATCATATGAGGAATTAATGATAACAAATCCTTCTAATATAGGGGGAGGTGTGTGACCATGTTCTATGCTGAGTTTTTTATCTATGTGGGATGATCATTTCTTACATAATATTCCAGTTTTATTTATTTATTGTCTCTCCAGTATCTTTAAGATGAATATTTTGTTTGTGTGACAATATTGTGTGTCAGCGTCTCAAAATGGTCCCTTTGCATCAAATGGAAGAAGCGGTATGTGGGAGAATGCTTGGTATATTGTTGCATATTGTATTCATGGGAAGGGGTTCTCTAGTATCTCAGACACATCTAGTATCTCAGACACACCTAATCACACCCCTTTCTCAAGCACAACATCAACAATATCTAACAAAATTTTTGAAGTCATCGAGATTACAACTCCTGCATTAGTTGATGCCCCTGATGCAAGGCATCTTGTTTTAGGAATGAGGTCAACAGACTTGGTAGTGTCAAGGAGCCATTTATTGCTGACTAGAATGGCCAACGCTTCTAACTTAGGGATGGGTGGTAGCAAGAATACCCCTCGAGCAATTATGAGTACACTTCCCCGACTCACATTGTCACCATGAGTGTGGAGTACTTCTGTGAATGAAGGGATGCATGGGTCCACCATTTAAAGGAGTGTACATCTTAAATCCCATCAAATGACCATAGTAAGGTATCTCTACCGATCTTCACAAATTTGACACTACCTACTCCATAAGTGCTACTCCTTGGATGCCTCACTTACCCTTCCATAGACCATGGGTGGTCCCTCCTCAAGGACCACCACCAGATTCTAGCTTACAGATTTCTATTTTTGTAGTTCCAGAAGGATCTCAAGATGCAATTAATAATCAAAGGTATTACGTATCACCTTATGTACCATATATGCCAATGAAACATATTGTTCCTCATGTTCTAAGTATTTTTGGGGCTACTACAGTTCACACTGGTACCAATGTTAGTACACATGTTCCAAAAACAAGTGTGGTAGTTGGTAGGCAGTCCAAAAAGTAGCAGAAACTTAGAAAGAGGAAAAATATATTTTTTTTAGAATAAATTGTTTGAACTGGTGGCTTGCAAGTAGCATCTACTATTCCTAAACATCCTACTAAACCCACATCAGTATCTTTCCTTGGGTCATTAATGATTTTCTCAACTAGTTCAAACACTCTCATTGCATAAGGTACTGACATCCTGGGTACACCTTTTGTTTCTCATTACAGGTAATAAGTTGAGGAGAAACTAGACAAAGAATTATATTTTCAGAAGAAACAACCAATTCTATAGAAAAGGTGGAATTGAATGCTAAAGGTGTTGCTTCTATTGTAGCTACTATGGTTAGGCACAACCAGGGAATTTAGAGTTAGTTAGTGTAATTTATCGGTTACATTTGCCTCTTAAATTAAACATTGTAAATAGGTTGAGTTAGGGACATGGGTTCCATGGATGAGGAATACTTTGTGTGGGGACAAATGGAAAACAAGGGGCAGGTGTTATCATAGAGATTGGCTTGCAAGACTTGGAAAGAAAACGTAAGTAAGTCAACAATGACAAGGCTAACACACACAAAAATATGGAATAAGATGGACAACTAAGAAGGATTGGATTAGCTTTCTTTTTTTGTGCTAGGTTGTTAACCAATAGAAAGGGGTGTATATTTTTTTCTTAAGCAACAAGAGTAGGGGTGCTGAAAAGGAGAAGATAATAGCATAGAAGAGGTGCATGGAGAGGGTTTTGGTTTCCGCTATTGAGAACAACACCGCGAATGAACTATTAGGTTGCATGCGTAGAAGGAAGGAACAAGGAGAACATTACATGTCCTTGTCAAGAAGTCAAGGCCTATAAATTCACTGAAGGGTGGACGGAATCCATCCCTTGGAGTCCCTACACCAACCACCTATTTAAAATTTAATCCTTGATAAATTTCTCCCCCAAGCACTAGAATGTGGCTTGGCAGTGATTGGGTTGTAAGAAAAACAACATTATAGTGTAGGCCAGTCTACATATGTGTGGAGAAGTCTAGTCACTAACTCAGTTTCCATACCTAGTTTAGAGATAAGTATTTCCACCATTGGTGATTTTATGTTATATCTCCTGAAAAAATCATTATAAGAATAATCACATTTACATGAAGCTACGTTGTTGGGAATTTAATTGTTTCCATTTTCATCCTTATTATTTCATACATATCTTGATAGGAGTCTATGGGGTGGTACAGTCGATGGGTTCATCTATTATACATGAGGTGAAAATTATTCCTGTGCAGAAATTTATAATATCTTGTATGCAGGTTATGTTATGTCTACACAGGTTGTTCCTGAAGGGTATGAGTATAAAACCACACCTCTAACCAACATATATTCTCACCTTCTCCCACCGTTCTTCGACAACTGATAATTAAAAACAAAATGAAAGGGTTGTTACACTAAAATTTTTCACCATGACTATTTGCAGTTAGTATGGCTCCATCAACAGTCATACTATCCTCCTTGGCAAGCCTCATACCTCTGCTCTCCATGTCAAACTTCAAGAAAGAGAGGAAGTCTTTAACAAATCTATTTATCTCTAGGTACGCAGTTTCTCTCTACCTTACCTGCGTGTACGCATCCCAAGTTCATAATACCTGCGTACTTGTACGATCTGTATGTAAAGGGGTGGGTGCGTACTCCTGTAAATGTCAAAAGGCACAAGTTTCATCTTAAAAAAGTTACTTGTGGTCATTTCTAGAACATTCTAGACGCTTCTTTGACGTGTATTGAGCGCCTCCTGATGGTTCATGTATCCCTATGAAAGATGAACTTATCCCATCAAGAGAGGAGCTACCCCATCCAAAGAGGGGCTTATCCCATTGATGGTGGACATGATTAACTTCCTCTAGAGCATTATAAATACAGGCATTGGGCCATAGGAGGGGAGGTTGAAAGCTGAATATTCCAAAGGGTAGATGCTGCTGGAATTAGGACTTCCTTGTAGAAGCTTGTGAGGAGAGATTACCATTCTTTCTTGTTTCATTTGGAAGTGGGTGAGCTTGTCAAAGTAGAGGAAAACTCTTGCTGGACCCTGGGAGGAACTTGCACAACACCAAGGCTCAGGTTGTAATGGTTTCTTTTGTTTCCCTAATACAAATAAGTCCATTCTTCTCAATGATTTGTTGTTAATGAATTGTTTCATATACTCCTTGGTCTATATGTTGAATATGTTTTGTTTTATGAGATATTCAGGTGTTATGTAATCGTTTGATTGTTAGTGAATGCAGGTTTTGAAGTGAAGGAGGAGCTCATCCGGATCGACGAGGCTGGACTACTACAACAGCATTGGAGTACAAGATCTAAACACTTGATTTCTTGTATGGTAAATGCATGTTCAGAGAAGGATTTTTCTTAATTGTCTTGTTTGTTACTAGAAAGCCTTAAGCTTCTAGGGAGGTTTGTTTTGTCCACAACATTAACTCTTTCCGCATGAAAAATTGGTGACTCCGCTGGGGACTCCATAAATGTGAATGATTTTTCCTTTGTGTGAAACTTTGATCTGAGAAAAGTCATTTCTTTTCTGGTTTTTGGCTATTTGATTGTGCATTTGGGTGGGCTAGCTTAGTGTTCAGTTAGATTTTAGTTTTTCTTGGTTTTTCCAGTAGTACGCACCCTCTCGTTTGAGCACAATGCGTACCTGTACGCACTGCAGTTTTGTACACAGAGCGTGCACGCACTTGTGCAAACAGGCTGCCTGCGTACCCTGTCAAAAATTGAGAAAATTCCATTTTTTCCATTTTTCCTCTTAAATTTTGTCTTTAATTAGTTTTTACTACCCAGATCCACTAGTTATCTGTCAGAGATCTTCACCTGAACTTGTTTCTTTAGCGTCGAGAGTTTTAGTGAAATTCATAGAAGTTCTAGTCCTAGTGTTTGATTTTTGCATTGGTCCTGTAGTGACTTTGACTTTAGAAATTGTGAAACCTTGGATCTCTCTGGTTTTATCAGTATTCTTAGGAGTCGGACCTGTCATAAAGTCTACCTGTGTGAGCAACCTACCTTTGTGTTGTCTCTTTGCGGAATTTCGAAGAAGCTTGTTGATTGAGTTGTGAATTTCATTCTCAAGGAAAAGAACAAAAGAGTTTGATTTTTGTTTTTGACTGGTTTATGATTCTGCATGAGCTGGTCCTTGGTCTGATTGTTACCGAGTAAAACAACCTGGAATTATCTTAGTAGGCTTTTACCTCGTTAGATCTGCTTTTAGGTCAATTTCCTTTTCATTTGCTTTTAAGTGAGTTTTTCATAGATTTTTATAAATTTTGAGATTGCTTTTGTTAGAATAGTTTTATATGCTTTGTTAAATAGGAAAAAATACAAAACCATCTCCTTTGAAAAAGTTTGTTTTAAGTAGAATTTGAAGTATTTTGAAAGATTTTCGTGCAAGTAATGAGCGGTCATGTGTTGTATGCTTGGAAATGATAAAGAGATTGTTTCTTTGATTGTCTGTTAAGAAAGTTGCTTTTATCAAATTTTGCATTTACCAACTCTCTTAGCTAGAGAATTCATTGAAAAAGAAAAGTAGTGTAAATCATCCTAGGTGCATCTTTTTAGTGGATTTGTCGAGTCTACACACCATCAGTTTCATTTCCACTACCTTTTGTCTTAAAGAAAAGCCATAAAATTAACGCTTAAAGTAAAATCAACTTAGAAATTTTTCTTTTACTAGGGCTCTGAAGCACCAATATAGATCAGGGTAGTGTCTTGGAGTAGGAGAGTAATTAACTCTTCAAGATAGAAAAACCAAACAAGTAGCTTATCTTGTGATAGGATAAATCTAGTTGTTGCATTTATACTCTGGGAAAGCTCCTCTTAAAGGAGAAGCACGAGCTCGTGTCCGAACCAGTGAGGGGATCAATCCTCCCT
>APFE030231675.1:107586-174092 GCA_000404065.3 Pinus taeda
GTCACATGTGTCTACAAAGCGACCATCCAATCACTGGTGGTGCTCCCTATATGACACCACTGCACGGGCTACCCTACACAAGAACCTCCTAAAAGGTCCTAGGACTGCAACTACATAGCGCTGAAGCCTGATAGGAATATCATCTATGGTAGTCTCTAGTATATTTGCCGTCAGACGCTCTAGATCCTGCTCCAACTCAGCTAGCGTCTCTGCAGCTGCGTCCTGTGGGACCGGTACCGGTGCAACTGGATGTCTCCTCTTGAAAGGCTGGAGATTGGCTGGACACCGTGGACCTACATCTGCATTTTGAAAATTTTTCTCTCAGTTTTGAGACGATATTTTAAAACAAAAAATATAGATAATTTAAAACACTTGTGAAAAATGAAATACCTATGTCATCCCATTGTTCTCCCTGTGGAAGAACCACGTCCGGATCTCCACGAAAATCCATTCCGGCATAAGGAAAATCCTGAATGGAAAATACCTGGTTCTCCAACCAGTGAAAGTAACCTGCAGGAAATCGGACGGCTCCCACTCCCTCATCAGGATGCCCGACCATCACCGCAACCCATCGCATCAACTTTGGCTCCCAAGGAAGCCCAACCTCAAGTGTGAGATGCTGTGGGATCAGCATCAGAACTCTCTCTAAGGCAAAGCTCACAACCAAGGGCCCATATCCAAAAGTCTTTGTTTGTCCATTCTTTTCCCTAGTCAGTTGGCCCTTCATTTTGGCCAGCATAGCATCGCACCAGTTGAAAATGGTGCCTCGGTAGCAATCAATCGCCATCCGCATTTGGGACCCGGTGGCAAGGTGTAACGTGGCTGCGCCACAGAGTCTGGTAACTGTAAAGGCAATTACCATAAGTTCAGGTCGAGATATGAATTTGATTTCTATCCCCTTCTCCTGGTTTTGATTGTTGCACCACTCTAGCCGGAGACTAGCAAGGGATTGGCCACCTGGCCTAGTCCCAAATAGAGACAGGTGCTCGCCCCTGTTAGGAAAACCAGTGAGAAAATATATGTCCGAGGGCTCTATCTTGAGCTGGTGCCCTCTGATATAAAAACACTGATCCTGAACATTCCACCTCTCGACCAGCCACTCTAAGAATCGCACCTGGGCCCTCATGCCCGGTATGGCCCAGTATTTGTAAAGACCCCATGCCTTTAAAGCATCAATGGAAGGTTTATGATTAATTGTGGCTAAATCAACATCTTCGTGTTCTCTTTCACGCCAATCAAGCATGGTGGGAAATCTACACACTAGAAAACATGCATTAGAATTCATCAAATCAAAAAATAATGGTTAAATTTTGAGATTTGGGGTTTTGAAATTGCTTTGTGCGGAGTACGCACACCGCCTTCAGAAACATAGCGTGGGTATGCAGCTGTACTGAAGGTAGGTTGCGTACCCCAACAATTTTCCCATTAAGGAAAATGTCGGGGTACACAGGTTACCCATGGGATACCTGCGTACCCCGAAAAGTGCATCTCAAAACCCCAAAGTCCCCAAAAAATAAAACTAGGGCTTAAAATGAAATTCTAATTGGATGAAAATAAAGAGGAGGATGTTGTGAAATACCTGAAAGAGACGACGCTCGATTCCGATTGTCGGATTCTCCGCAAAGTCCACGGGAAGTTTCTTGCCAAAAGCCCTTTTCTCTCCCTCAACAGTAAAATGGTAAAAATGACATGATAAAAAGTCGTTTTATAGGTTTTTTGGATAAATAAATGCTAAATTTGTTTATTTTTCACCATGGAAGGATATTTTCAATGTATTTTATCTTATCTTAAACAGGTATGAGTAATGTGTTGTTTTTGTGCAGGACAAAAGGATTTTCAAGGGAACTTGTCATTTTTCACGAACCAAAACATCAGAGTCATCTTTTAAGCCCTTTTCTGACTCCTAAAATATGAAAACATTGTCGAGCATTTCTTTTACGCTCGTTAAAATGGAATTAAAAGACGGTCCCCTTATACCCCTTTTCTGACCGTAAAAACATGAAAAGATTGCCGGATTTTTGTCGTTTCAAATTCGATACTAGAAATAAAACGACGTGTCCTTGATCGCTCTTTACTTTTTAGGTCAAAGACAATAATCATGAAAGTACTCCTTGGTCGCAAGATCAAGTGGTTCTCCTAGGTATTATTTTATACTTTTTCGGGCTTGGGAGACACAAATTTATGAAAAAGTCCAACCTAGAGTCTTCTTAAGTTTTTCAGACTCTCTAAAATTGAAAAACGCCGAGTTTCTCCTATACTGGACTCGTTAAAATTTCACAGTAAAGGACCTATTCAATTACAAACAGGAACAGGCCACTCCTTCTTAGGGTTCGAATCATAACTAAGTTGGACTCATCCGAAGGATGAGCTTATAATCAAGCATATGTTATCCTCCTCAAGCTTGTAAAAAATAAAGAGGTACTTGCCAGAAATGGTGGGGGAAAAGAGAGAAGAATGAGCCTATTTTTTATCCTTTTGTCTAAGAAAAAACCTTATTACCTCTCTTGAACACGACACTTTTCATTCACCTGCGTTGGGAAATCCTTTGCCTCACAATTGATCAAACCACATTGAAATTCTTCAGCCGGGTTCCGGGTATTAACTTTGAGTCATTCTTCACCAAACCATCTGTTGTGTCATTATGTGTTCAAGAGGTATGCAAACAAAACATTCAACTGCAAAATACCTATCATCCATTTTGTCCATCCCTGAGTCAGTCCTTACAGCAACATTTCTTCAACTTGAACTATGATTTCGTGTTGTGGGCTTGCTTGCGACGAGTCGCTTTCTATCGACATCAGCACATTATCTAGAGAGTTGACTTAGAAATCTTCAGTACCTTGAAGTCTGCATGCATCAATGGTAGGTTTCTCGCCTTTGACGTTAGTTTACATCATTGACTTTCGATCGAAGGACTTCGTGAAATGTTTGACATCGACTCATTCATTCACATCTCATGGATTGTACTCGGTACTTTGAGAACCATTGACATTACTGGTGGTCTCTCTCACACTTGTTAACAGTTTACATCATCGAATGGTAATCAAGTGGTTTTTACCATGTTCAACATCGACTCATTTATTCGCATGGCTAGAATCGTACCGATTCGGGAAGTAGAAATGAAGACCCTGGATTTATTTTCCACCATCCAGACTGCGAGGAGTTTTGTATTCGTTATATAGTAGACCAATTACAAATAGATGGTTACATCCATACTGTGTCTACACGAGTCTACGATTATGATGTACTACGAAATCATTCCTGTATCAGAGTAGTAGTTAGTCCATTAGTTAAAGTTTTTTGATCTGAGTATGGGAATGCCTACCTCAGCGATGATATAATCTTATCCATGTATTTTCTATTGAAAATTGCAAGTTCTAACTGGGCTCTCCACAAGATAATCCTTGAAATGATAAAGTACTTCACCCTTCCTAGATGATATAAAACCCTAATCTATTACACTTCGCACTTTAGGGGGCAATCTATTACACTAAAATTTGTCACCATGACTATTTGCAGTTAGTATGGCTCCATCAACAATCATACTATCCTCCTTGGCAAGCCTCATACCTCTGCTCTCCATGTCAAACTTCAAGAAAGAGATAAAGTCTTTAACAAATCTATTTATCTCTGGGTACGCAGTTTCTCTCAACCTTACGTGTGTGTACGCATCCCAAGTTCATAATACCTGCGTACTTGTACGCTCTGTATGTAAAGGGGTGGGTGCGTACTCCTGTAAAGGTCAAAAGGAACGCGTTTCATCTTAAAAAGGTTACCTGTGGTCATTTCTAGAGCATTCTAGAAGCTTGTTTGACATGTATTGAGCTCCTCCAGATGGTTCATGTATCCCTATGAAAGAGGAACTTATCCCATCAAGAAAGGAGCTACCCCATCCAAAGAGGGGCTTATCCCATTGATGGTGGACCTGATTAAATTCCTCTAGAGCATTATAAATACAGGGATTGGGCGAGAGGAGGGGAGGTTGAAAGTTGAATATTTCAAAGGGTAGATGTCGCTGGAATTAGGACTTCCTTGTAGAAGCTTGTGAGGAGATATTCCCATCCTTTCTTGTTTCATTTGCAAGTGGGCGATCTTATCAAAGTAAAGGAAAACTCTTGCTGGACCCTGGGAGGAACTGGCACAACACCAAGGCTCAGGTTGTAATGGTTTCTTTTGTTTCCTATTAATACAAATAAGTCCATTCTTCTCAACAATTTGTTATTAATGAGTTGTTTCATATACTCCTTGGTCTGTATGTTAAATATGTTTTATTTTATGAGATATTCAGGTGCTATTTAATCGTTTGATTATTAGTGAATGTAGGTTTCGAAGTGAAGGAGGAGCTCATCCGGATCGACGAGGCTGGACTACTACAACAGCGTTGGACTACAGGTAGGATCTAAACACTTGATTTCTTGTATGGTAAATGCATGTTTAGAGAAGGATTGTTCTTAATTGTCTTGTTTGTCACTAGAAAGCCTTAAGCTTCTAGGGAGGTTGGTTTTGTCCACAAGATTAACTCTTTCCGCATGACAAGGGTAATATGCAATATATGCCCTATATCTTATCGGGGAGCTATAAAAACTTATTAAAATATTACTACGACAATGATGCTACAAAAACTGCATTCATTGTCAATGAAGGACGAAAAATATCTATCACTCCTTATGGTTGAGTGGCTAACTTGTCAAGGGACATTAGGTTCATGTTAGATAAGCGAGTCAGATCCTCCCATTAGTTTGGTCTACAAAATCAACCTTGGAAGTGGTAGACTCCAGTTGTGTAGGTGGTGTTAGTTTTAGCTTAAAATGTTGTTTTCTTAAGACAATTACTTCAACGTTCCATATTATCCCATTTATCAATCAATTTTATTTCCATTATAAATCACATGAATCATTATCACATCGGTAGTAACTGAAGAAAGGACATAACAATAAATGCAGAAGACAAGCCAAGATAAGAGAACACAAGTATATGGCTCAAGCCAGGGAAATCCCCCAAGATGGGGAAAACCATTGAGCATTTCTTCTTATTATAAATGTCATACGTTTAGTAGAGAGAGAGATTACAATAATTGAAAGTCAAAATGACATGGCAATTTGATGATCTAGTATTGCTTCCCTTAGACAAGTAGATGGCCCAATAAAAGCTACAATTTTAGCACTCTGTCAACAAAATACAAATTGTGCCCTATCTAATGGTCAATGATGGTCATGTGATCAACAAAATAGTCCTTATTGAGCTTAGAATTCTTTAGTAAAATGATTCTTGGTTAGGGCTTATTAGATCACTATAATAACTCCTTTTCTCAACTCTAGACTTCCTTCAACCAATTTGAGTCATCCTTCTAGTGTCTAGACTAATTCTAGCCCTAAAACATGCCTCAAGGCCCTTATTCTTCCATAAGATAAGGTTTGCATCTTGCCTGGGTGGTTACTTACCCTTTCGGCCCCTTTTCCAAGCATTATTAGGCTTTTGGCCTTCCTAATGAAGCCTCTTAGTGCTGCAACCTACCTGAAGAAGATAGATCCCACACAAAATAGTCCCAACACACATTCTGAGCTACCCTAGTTTCTGCAACTGCCTTGTTGTGGGCTCGTTCCTACAAAATAGGATAAACATTGCCAAGAACATGCATCAAATTAACCCAGACTTTTTCCTAACATCCTCAACCTCCTCCCTAAGGAACTCGGCCCATCAAACAACCCAAAACAACCTTGTCATTCCTCATTCGATCGAGGCATCTCCTTTCTTTGACTATTTCAGAGAGAAGAAAATAAGAGATGTCTATGTATCAAAAGAAGTTGGAGGTAACTTCCATTTATAGGAGATGGAGAGGGATTCAGTTTGGTTAACTAACCCAAAATTGACCTTGTTAATTTATAGATATGTTAGCTTAAATACAAAAACATATATCTCCTTATCCAAATTTGTGGATCTTTAGGTCAATTTTGGTCCTCTCAAAAATAGGAATTCAATGCCATGATTATATTCTTCAAATAATATTCCCAAAGTGAAATTTGGCCCTAGTTGCCAATTTTAACACCATCTCAATTAGTGAGAATTACACCTGCCAATCCATCCATCATCATTCCATCTTATCATCATGAATTATCTCTCCATCGCTTCTCAACTTTGTTGAACGCTGATATAGATAATGAAGAAGAATTGATTGAGAGTGAGTCACAAGACCTTGTCACTTTCCACTGACAAAAGTCAATCCACGTAACCAGGGGTAGAACCCTAATTAGGCTTGTTCCCAGATCAAGTTCTTGAACACAATTCATCTTAGTCAGAAGGAGTACGGTAGTACATGATGTGTCTAACTGCAATTCTATTTTCCCTATCCACTTTTCCCAATTCATTGTATAGGTGAGAGGTACTTCCCATGAGTCCCAGACTACATTGGTAGGATGTATGTTAGGGCATCCACAGTAGAAGGTGAGCCACTCATCGTGCCTATATGCTATAGGAGAAGGCGAAACACTGATCCTATGAATATCTCATCAGTTGTAGGGGAAGGTGAACCACTCACCCCATACATGTGTCATCATACTAGGGTATATTCTCACAGGGGAAGGTGAACCAGTCACCCTATACATAACGAACCAATAAGGGGAGGTGAACTACTCACCCTAAATTCATACATAGCTCTAAGAAGTACCGTATCTCCCCAAGAGATCCCAAAGCTCAATGTTCAACCAAGGCCCTCATAATAACGTCTTTCCATGACTCCCAACCTCTCTTTGAAGGAAGGTAAACTTGACCTTACCAAGAGGCTTTGAGAGGATGCTCATAACCTGCACATCCATCCCACAATGCTAGAGCTTGATTTCTCTCCATTGTACCATATCCAAAATAAGGTGGTACCTAATACCAATATTCTAAGAAAGGATATGGAACACGAGATTCACTGAAAGGAAAATTCCACTGCAACAATGGTTTCCAATATGTGCTCCAATGGATCACTGAAGAGATTCCTCAACCAAATGGCTTCATAATAAGCCATGCTTACTACTTTATACTTTTAGTCTCAATGGTGCTCCTAGAGTAACAAAATTCAGTGTTTTATTCACTCATGAAATAAAGGTGGTCCCCAAGAGATATAACACTTAGATGTGCTCTTTCCATTTACTACACTTCCAGTCCAACAATTCTCAACACAGCATTTCAAATCATAATTAATCTTAATGAGAATCTATCCAATATATGAGTCTTAGCCATAAATGTTCTCAATGTCTTAGTACTATGTGCCATCCCATACACCACTGTTCTCACAAGTTATCTATAACTAGATCAATAACCTCTCCATCTTATTAGACCTTTAAGCTGAGGAAAAAAGTTATGTCTCTCATCTTGATTTTAGAAGTCAACAAATGAGAGGTTCATCATTTGTTTGGAAGAAGTCATCAATATTTTCGTCCAAACATCATAGCTCCCTCTGAATATTGGGAAATTAAATTTGTCCAAAACATAACCATCGAGCTATCTGCAACCTATTATTAATCCTTTGTACCATGTACCAAAATCATCCAACCATAGTCATCTAGATTCTCATGTAACAAAGATTTATCAAATCATCATTAAAGAATTATCACATGTCATGTCTTGCCTAATGTTCTTTGACATGCTCATCCTTCTTGAAATAATCATTGGGCAAAAGGATTCATCAAGACATTTGGCTAGGGATTCTATAGCTCCCTCTAAAGTCTTCCATCAGATAGTTATCCAACCTTCATCAATCTGCTACTCATATTTAAGATGATACATTGTCATACTAATCAATAATAACTCAATATTACGTATATCACAAGTACTTCTGATTGTATGAAGACACCAAGAGACTTGTTCTGAATTTTTTCTTGGAATGATTTTCTCTGTTCCTTTTGAACTATCTGCTTCAATTCTGATTATGCCATGGTGTCTAGCCCTTATTAGCATTGTTACAAACATCTTCTGCCATACTTTATATAGTTCAAAGAGAACCCAAGAAATGAATATCATAGATCAAATCAAGTTATTCCAAATTACTTCTAACCAACAATTTTTTTAACTTCAGAACATGTTATCATAGGATAGTTTCATAAGGTCATCAATATGCATAGAATATATATAACTAATTATGTACTATATTTCTTCAAATATTTAGTGTTGTTACAAAAGAATGTGGAAAATAGATAATGCACTTTAAGCTTGTTCATGAAAAGTTGACTTCTTCCCTCAAGGTTTTGATACTTGCCATTGATTGTTGAAGATGAAAAATTATGAACACTTCTTGTGGCCGAGATACGATGTTCATCATGTATTGCAATATAACTTTCACTTTATTTCACAATCCAATTTAGGTTACCTTCTATATAATGTATGGTGAGCTAGAGAAGTCATATCAACCATATAGAATATTAGTGCCATCGTAATATCATAATCAACAATGATGCAAAGTTAACCTGCTTCTCATCAAATCCTTAAGTTTGGTGATGTGCTACTATAATCCCTGAAGATGTCTATTTTTTTCAAAATGTGCCACTTGTGTATTTTAAGATGCCTACCAAGTATATAACTAACAATGACCTCATGTTTGGTGATCCACACTTCATTGCACACCTCTTTGCCACAACTATACAAGCCTGAGATTATCCAAAATTATTTTGAAGATCCCTCAATGTATTTTCATATTGATTGTGAGAATATGCTTTAATCAACAAAAAAATAGCCTTAATCTGATAAACATTTTGTCAGCTTCAGTCTTTAGTTCACTTATGCCATGGACCTTAATAAGATTTTGCAATATAAATAGACATTCATGCTGTAGAACGACTTTAATGACTATAATCGGTCATACCTTGAGTGATATGTCATTTATCTATCAATAAGAGTGCCTAAAGTTTCTTTTCATAGCTTCCTTCCTTGTGATGAGGATTCATGCTTCACAATGTCCACTGGTCCTAATGTGTTATCATTGAAACTGCCCTCAGACATGCCAAGTATGAATTCCTTAAGTCTGCTACTAAAATTTTTTCTCACAATTGTCATTGAACTGATTACTGTTTGTTAATTTTCCTTCAGAGAGGAGACTATAGTATCCCACAGATCAATTCTCATGTGATGTGGAAAATGACTCCCAACAAGATGAAGAATAACTACCCATATTAGAACCTTACTGCTTCAGTTCAATGTTAATGTTTTGCTTCAAATTTTGTTGTGACTAAACCCTCTTAGAGTTCAAATATAAGCAAGCTGCACTTGTCTTAATTAAATTCAATGTAACTCGTATTCAGATTAAGACATTAAGAATCTATTGAAAAACATATATGATTGTATTAAAGTCAAAATTTTCTACACAAGTCTGAAACCTCACAAATCGACCTTCAATTGTAGACTTCAATAAATATGCTAGAGTGAAAGAATGATTTAAATTTTAGATCACATAACCATTAGTTTCAGATTAAATTATTCATGGTAGGTTGTCCTTGAGGGGGTTGCCTTGATTCTCTCCTAAAACAGAGGTTAGGGTATCTGAATTTTTCATAATCAATACATACCTTAGAATCAGGTAGAAATATTCCTTCATGTACTAGGTTAATGAATTTTTAGGCTGTATCTTGTACAAATTGTGGATGTAACTCTTCCATATATATCTTGAACAAAAGCAATGATGCTGCCTTAAAGAGGTTGATTTCTTCCTTCAAAATGAATTGTTAAATAAATCTAAGAGGTGTGTCAAAGAAAACCCTTATACCAAGCCTTAGAGACCCTTTGAACAGTCACAAAACTATCCTTGATAACGAATGAAAGACCTCAAGGGAGAGGTTTAAGATCAGGTTATAAAATTCCAAGGAAAATTGCCTAAACAGAGCTCAAATTACCTTCAAACTACTTCAAAATAAGCCAACAAATACCAAAAGATTAATTCCTATTCAAGGGAGAGATTTGGTCTATATTGAGATTGACAAGACTCCCCTAGATGCAAAGCTATATCATAGAAAGAAATCACACTTTCAACTCATCTTGAAAGGCCTTCAATAAACTCGGATGTGGTTACTTCCTTTCTCAAGTGAGAGGAAAACTTCACATTTTTTTCCAAACAACAATTTAGAGAATATATTCACAGTGCTTCTGAATTTCAAACCTATGGAGAAACTCGGAGAATTCAATCCTCCTTAATTGATTTCAGGCCTCATATGATGTTCCCATGACTACAATTTCTTTGACAAATAACTCAGCTTTGTGTGTGGGCTATTAGATTAGCCCCTCAGTCTCCCAGATCAGGGTTTATATTCCCCTCAAAAAATATTTGATCTTCTTGATTGGGTTTTTGTCCTAGTCATAATGACTATGGCTTGAGATCATGCCAAAAATTTGACTTAATGTCATAAGGATCTTGGTCCTAGGTATGTCTCTATCTTTTGATGTGATGAAGCCTTTATATTTAGTGATTTCTTTGCCTCTTGCTTAGTCTTGTCTTCACATGAGCTCTAAAACCATGTTAATTTTAGCTTAACATGTTCTTTTCTTAGGACAATTAATTCAATTTTCCATAGTAGCCCATTTGTCAATACATTTTGTTTCCATTATAAATCACATGAATCATTATCATATTGATAGTATTTGAAGAAAGAACACAAATGATAAATCTAGAAGACAAGTGAACACAAGAGAACACAAGTATATGGCTCAGGATAGGGAAAAACCCCAAGATGGGGAAAACCATTGACCAATTCTACTTATAAATAATGTAAAATGTTCAGTAGAGAGAGAGAGAGAGAGAACAATAATTCAAAGTCAAAATTACATGCCAATTTGAAGATCCAATGCCACTTTCCTTATAAAAAGAGATGACCCAATCAAAACTGAAATTCCAACACTCTGTCAATAACAGAAAAATTGTGCCCTATCTAATGATCAATGATGGTCATGGCATCAACCAAACAGCGCCCCCTGAGCTTGAAGTTATGTAGCAAAATGAACCCTAGTTAGGCCTTACTAGATCACTACAATAACTCCTTTTCTCACCTCTAAACTTCTTTGAAGGGATGGGACCTTCCTTCTAGCAATTTGAATCATCCTTCTAAACTAATTCTACCCCTCAAACATGCCTCAAGATCCTTCTCCTTCCATAAGACAATGTATGTGGATTACTTAGGTTGTTACTAACCTTTTCGCCCCCCTTGTCCAAGAACTATTAGGCTTGTGGTCTGACTAATAAAGCCTCTTAGTGTTGCAGCCTACCTGAAGAAGAGAGATACTACACAAAATAGTCCCAACACACATTCTGAGCGTCCATCAAGTCTGTGGCTACCTTCCTGTAGGATCCTAGCCTACAAAAGATGATAAAAAATACCCAGAACATGCATCAAATTAACCCATACTTTCTCCTAACAACCTTGTCCTCCTACCTAGGGAACTCAGCTCATGAAACATCCCTAAAGAACCTTTTGCTTCCTCATTCATAGGGGACATATTCCTTCTATGACTATTTCAAAGAGGAGAAAACAAGAGATGTGTATGTATAAAATGAGGTTGGAGGCCACTTCCTTTCATAGGAGATGGAGATGGGTTCAACTTGATTAATTAGACCCAAGCCAACCTTTTTGAATTGCACATTTGTGGGCTTGAGTCCAAAAACATATTTCTCCTTGTACAAAATTGGTAATCTTTAGGTCAGTTTGGTCCTCTCAAAAAGAAGAATTTAGTGCCACAATTACCTTCTTCAAATAACCTAAACAAAGTGGAATTTGGCTGTAGTTTCTAATTTTAACAGTGGTGAGTTCCTCATTAATAAAATTCCTTCCTACCATAAAATACGTAACAAATTTGAATATCTCTTCAAATGTGGCAATAGGAGACTGCTCTCACATTCCATATCCTAAGAAATGGATTAATTCGTTCTTGAATGCTAATGGAAGCATTGAAAGCTAGGATTGGCATCCCATGTAGAATAGCATACAAGTAGTACGATGCTTGAAAGATCCCAATGTCCAGTCTAGGTTACTGAGAATTTCGTCAACGATGTATTAGTCCTCACATACCTAACTGATCATGGTAACAAGATTGCACTATTGTATGTTCAGGCTTGAATGGCATACATGCTTTAGTTAAATCTTATACAAATAGCTTTGATATAGGCATCCTCAAAATATCTCATATGAGCTAGCTGCATTAACCTAATTAGTAAACTATATCTACAAGTTTTTTTGCATACAAAAATTTAATTGGAATGGTATCTAGTATGACATTGTGGTGATTCTCATAGTCACACAACATTTTTTGTTTGCATGGTTCTATGCAACAGTCATCAAAATTGAGTTCTTTTCTCAGGTATGCCTTGCTACTGCATACACATTCCCTAGTAGTATTTCCATTTGACCATATGCTAAAGATAACATGCAATTTCCTAAGTCAAAATAAGTATATTATCACCTGTTGTAGTCAAGTAGCATGCCACAACCCATCACTTATTTAATCCAAATGTATATATCCATTGTGAAGGAAATATTTCCTTGTATTTTCATTGATTCATTGTACAAGAATAACGTCTTGTGGCACTATATGGTTAAATATAGGTCTCCACTCAGAACATGAATATCTATTTTTACATCCAAATCCAGTGTTTTTAAGTCTACCTTCCCTTTAGGTTGATATGAAATGAAGATTGTTTAAGTGTTCTGGCATATTTATATCACTCAAATTTAATCATCAGGGATAGTTTCATCATTAAAGAGATTAGGAAATAAGCTCCATGCCAATTTCATTGGTTTGTCTAGTTCCCCTTCTTTGGTACAGAGTGTGTATGTGTTAATGGAAAAAGTATGCTTTTCCTATACTTTGCTGGTGATATGAAGAATTATATTCCAATGCCCCAATTACGTTTTACAGGAGCGAATATGAATTAGTTTTTCATTCTATGGAACAATTTAGATGGTGGATTTTATAGTAAACATACAAGAAATAAAAGAGAAATGATGATATTAAAAGTAGGTTCAAAAATAATTAATTCAAGCAAAAGAGATACAAAGGATTAGAAAAAACATGTAGAATGTTGTGAATGATGCACTCTAAAGGGTTCTCCAGCTATGCATTGCAATTTCCTACTATTTATATGTAGTATCTCATAGAGAATAAAATATGGAATGAAGGTGTGACTACTATACCTTATCTAATTTTTTTAAGGGAAAACTTGTGAATTTTGATGCTTGATTATTTGTTATTTGGAAGGATAGGGGCCTGTGGTAAATGTTGGCCATGCCACCCACAAAGTGCCTGTCCAATTTGCTGGGACAAAATTGTTGATTCAAAAGGAAATTATTTTGGCCTATTACTATGTATTTCTACCATGATGGATCTTTGTTATGCTAGCCCCTATTTTGACAAAGGATAATTCAAATCATAGCAATTTCCTATCTATTATTTTCAATTCTTTACCTTTTTCTATGTCCATTGCAACATTCCTTGGTTTAAGCACGTCCATTTTCCTAACTACTTATGTAGTTGATTGTTGCTCATCTTATCTAATACCTTTATTTAAGATTTTTTAAATATGAACACTCGAGTATTCATGGAAAAATGATCTTAAAGAATCCCCATTTCTATGAGTGAAAGGAATGTGCCTCCTTCATTCAAGGATATTGGAGAAGAAAAATCTTAGTTTCTTTATTTCATATCTCACCTTTTGTCTCAGTACCATATTTCATCTTGGACCTGCTAGAATATGATATTATGTTGGCCTGTAAGATGATGGTGATGATTATTGAGAAATATGGTTTTTTGCAATGGTTGTCATTCATATCTCTTTGATCCCCCACTCCTTGGATCCAAGCCTATAATACTTTTGTTATAGGTTGCCCCACTCGAATGCCAAATGTAAACCTTTTGATATTCTTTCACCATGTTGTAGAGGATTTATGATAATAAGTCGGCATTTTCTCTAGACTTACTACTTCTTAAATGTTGTTATTGGAACAATAATGTCCCATATGAATGGATCAATAATGAAAAATCAAATCAACATTGGTTGAGGAAGGAAGGGGAGAAATTCCTCTTCTCGGTGGAGGTACAATGTTTCCCAATGGAGTTGGTAAATATGTGGATCATATGGAAGAGGTGGTCCCAGGAATGAAAGAAGGAATAGTCCAAACTACACTTGATACTGGATGTGGGGTGGGTAACATTCTGGCTAGTGTTAATAGTTTTTCCAAAACGAATCCAGTCTTTGATACCTTTCTTAGTTTATATTGTTGGTCAGACGATGTAGTCAGGTTATGAAGGAAGTATACTCCATAAATAGCAAAAAGGAATTTAGAGTCAATTTAGACTAATGGATGCACCATCAACACACATGGCTGATACACCTTATGATGTTCACTATACCTGAGAATCTGAGACATGTAGATTATCAAAAGAAAACTAAGAAAAAATTTCATGTCAAAAGAAGGAGGATTAATAGGAATTGATCTAAAGTTAATTTTCTATATATCATTTTACTTTACTTTACATATGAACCTTCTCTTGAGCTAATTTTAATAGTAAACATTCTTTTAGAGAGACATTTCTCTTCGCTCCTAGTAGCTGTGATAAGGTGGATTTATACAATTCAGCCTTAGAGAACATGTTGGCATGGTGCTTAACAAAGAATAGCTGTAGAATTACACATCTTTTCTAGAAGTTGATTCTCAGATAGCCTTACATCAAGTATTCATTAATCTATCTATAGTTTCTATTTCTTGTGATGATATGTTTATTTCTGTATATTACATAATAAATATAAAAATAAGTTACTTAACGTAAATGCTCATCGTTATGTTATTTGAGTATGACTAGTGAGATCTACTATATAAGTATACATGTCCTTGTTTATATAAGAGAATGCTTTCTGTTCAGGTTTCCAGTTGGGGTGGTGATTTGCTAGATCGTGGAATTATTACAATGCCATTGGTGCCTAGAGACAATCATGAAGTGCAAGTGAAGTTTGCACTTGAATAGGGTATTCATGCAATGTTGTGTATCATCTCTACACATTAGCTTCCCTATCCATCCAATGAATTTGACATGGCTCACTTCTCTTAATGTCTAATTCCATGGACAAAATTTGGTATGTTTGATGATACCTTCTAAATTTTCATTGTGTTCTAGATTGTCTAATGGCTTAGAAGTACTCAAATTAACATGGATAAAGTGAGCATAACAATTTGAAAATCATTACTTTGTAAAAATAAATATAGTTTCATTCTTATTGCACAATAAATGTGAATAACTAGTGGTGAGGGTATAAATGCTACTGCAACTAAGTGTAGGGGACCTCCACTCAACTTCCAATCAATTTCTATTGTTATTCTTCAATACATTCCCAAATGAAAAATATTTCACTCCCTTATCCTTATTTATTGAATAGAAATTTTCATATTCACTTTCGATTTGATTGGTATAGTTTAGGAAGGTCTACATACTCTATTTCTTTGGATTTGAAGTAGTGATTTTTTATGAGAAAGCACATGTTCTTAACCATTAAACCCATAATAATTACTTAATTAAATTACTTCAAATTATTTTAATTTCATTTATTTATTTCGTTTTTAGTATTTATTTCAATTCAATCAAATGTTATGGCTACGAAGCATTTTAGATTGATATTTCTATTCAATTTTGTGGGTTTTGTTCATTGATTTAGTAAGAAAATGATTTTATGAAAAAATAAATTTCCCTGGAATACATACGGAACATGATCCAACTAAGGTGTTTGAATTAATTCCATTTTATCAAAATTATCCTTGATTGCTCTTCAATTCTTTCATTTTTATGGGAGCTTGATAGCTATTTTTTGAGTGAAGTTCTGTTGATGCAGGTAGAGCCTACCTTATGGAAATAGATTGAGTACTACAACTAGGAGGATTTTGGGTCCTATTTGGAACACCAGTAAACTATGAAAATAGATGGCATTGATGGAACACAACTATAGAGGAGCAGAAGGTTAACTATGATTCCTTTCACGGTCTTTTGAACAAGATGTGCTATAAACTATACAATGAAAAGGATGGCGTTGTTGTATGACATATATATTTGGACAATGGCTACTACACTACCCATGGAAATATATTTTACCCCCTAAATGTGATGACAACATTGAACTAGATGCTGCCTAGTATGTTCCCATGCGATTTTGTGTAGTAAAATCAAATCCCAAATTCAAGAAGTTAGGAGTAGGACAGACTCCAAAGTGGCCACAACATTTGAAGGTAGCCCCAAAGTGGGTCGATACAATTTCTGGGGGTAGTGATGGTGCTTTCAGAAATGATACAACTCAACGGGTGGCACACATTAACCATTACAAGGCATTGGTACCTGACCTTGTAACAGATAAAATAAGAAATGTTATGGATATGAACACTCTTTAGGGGGTTTTGTTGTAGCACTGATAGATGATCTTCTATGGGTCATGAATGTGGTTTCCTCTTATGATATAAATTCCTTGAATTTTGTTTATGACCAAGGACTAATTGATATACTTGAGGCTTGTGTTGTTCAAGTGTGAGGAATTTTAAACCTATCCAAGAACATACGATATCGTACATGTTGATGGTATTTTTAGTGTAGAATGTCACATGTAAGTACAGTGTTCTCTATCAAGTGGTGCTAAATGTTTGTTTTTAAATCCTGGTAACCTTGAATGAGGAAAAAGTTCATATTTGATTATTGATTATGTGTATTTTTTGAAACAGATATGAGATGAAATATGTGTTTTTGGAAATGGACCATATATTAAGACATGTTGGCTGTGTCATAATGTGTCAATGACCCCATTTTTTTAATAGTGTCAAGAATCTAGCCACAGGGATGAGATGGAATTGCTGCTAGAGGGACACTTAGGATACTAAGAATGGGAATGAAAAACTTCTCATTGGTTAGAAAAAGGGTTGGAGGTCTTCAAAAGATCCTTTTCAATGATAAATCAAACCTTAAAATTTCAATGCCTCTATTCCTATTCTATCCAATAAATCTCGCACTAGAGTGACTGTCTGGCTGTCAAGGTATCTATTGATAGGATGCATTTTCCAGCCATTATATATCATGTCAGTGAAATTTAGTGCTCTGTTTCATTTTCCCAGAATGCTAATTTATTTATTCCCCTAGTATTTGGGAGGCCTAATACTAAATATTAGAACTACTATATTGAATCAAACCCATTCTTTTTCTCTTGAAGCTTTAAGGTGGGTTTAGGTGTTATTTATATTTGCAGTTTTCATGACAGAGGGATTTTTTAATGCAAAAACCCTTTACGTTGTGGTGTTTTAGAAATCTTTTATTACTTTCATTTACTGTTTCTTATGATACAAAGAGATTCCCAGTGATTCATTGTAAAACGAGCAGGCCATGAAAGTACTTATTGGAGCATTTTAATGCCTAGCTATCTATAGGAACTAGACTTGCATGAGTCGAGTATGAAGCTTGAGGTGATTTTTAAGGTAAAGGGAGGGAAGAACTAAGAGAACCATCCCAGAGGGGTGAATTTGGTCTTCCACATTGGAGCTTTTCATCTTCCCGGCAATCTGAGGCTCTCTGGAAAGATTAAATATTATGCCCTTCATCCCTTGAATACATCTACTCATAGCCCTAGAAGTTACCCTGTAATAATAATTTTCCCATTCTACAATGAACTTGGAATTATGCTTTATCCAAGAAAAGTTTATACCTCTTTCAACAACAATTTTTAGCATCAACAAAGTGAAAATAACTCTAATCTGTTATTAGTATCAACCCCCCATGCTACCTTTAAAGAAACAACATGGTTGTGTACATAATTATATTGCATCCTCCTCCATATTTTCCAGGAATACCTTGAAAAACTCTATCAAAATAGCTCCATTCCTTCAATTTATCAATCTCATAGTTTTTAAAATTTCATTGTTTGTTCATCTTCATAGGTTTGTAAATACCTCGATAGGCATATCTGACATGGTGAACTCATGATACCCAATTAATACATGATATTAATGATATCCACTCAAAGGTATTCTCTTGCTAGCACAACAATGTTCCTATTCTATTTTCCTAAACACTAGAGCAAAGAACACACAACTAACATTCTACCACCTAATTTTTCTCAAATGAAAATTTGAGCCTTGAGGAAAATTTAGCTGCAACACGTAACTTCCTTCAATATTTACTGAAGCATAAATGGAATGTAAAAACCAAAAGCATGCATAGAAACCAACTATACTTGTTAATACAAAGAAAGCATATGAGATAATTTTCATGTAGCCAAAGTACAAAATACCAAAGGGAAGGTTTGTAATCTCCATATTGGTGAAGAAGTATAATGTAGCCTATAGGAATAGTTAAAGTGCAGATGAACCTGAACTTAGATAAGCTCTCCACCACTATTGGTAGTCCCCACTACACAACTAAAAGTATAGAGGACAATAGTGATATCTGCACAAGTAACATTAATGATAACAAAGATAATGAACACAAATCCAAAAATGTAATAAAATTGATGTAGCCAAATAGATGTTAAGATGAAGGATAATCCAATGAAAGCTACATGAAAGGGTTATATGCCTCCAGTGAGTACTAAGAAAACTGGCTACATACACCATGCCTGCTCTGGAATCTACCTAGGAATTTTATTTGTATTAACAATATCTTCAATTACAGGTTTCTTATAGCCAAAGTAACTACCAACAAAGACAAAAGACACATATATCACAAACAATAGAAATACCAAAGTAGCCATTGTCCCAGTCGGTATAGCACTAGAGGGCTCTTCACCCTAGATTAGTGCATTGAGGACAAGGAAAATTCCAAAAACCAATGCCAGTGAAGATGAACGCAGTCTTGATTGTGTTTGTTTTCCATTCTTTCCCCTTGAACTCTATATTGTGTCTATGAATTTGAATTGTTTTCCAATTGGGAAAACGTTCTTGATTAAATAATAAATCATACAAAAACTAGGATACAAATTTTTCAAAAAGGGAGGTAAATCTTCTGTTGCACTCTCGTATATTTTGTGAATACAGTGGCCCCTTGGGAATTAGAGAAATTCAACCTACAGGTTTCAAAATTCCAACTCTTTGTAAAGTCTTCAGTTCTGTCTTTCATCCCCTCTTGCATTCTAGGTTCCAGCCTTCTTTAGTGTAACTTCTTTCCAAGAAGAGAAAGGAAGATGAGGTGTCTTGAGGAGGTTAGTCACCTTAAGTATGAAGGTTCTCAATTTTCATGGAAAATAGTGTACTTTATTGGCATTAATTTTCCATGAATTCCTACATTTATAACAATTTGTCAGTTGTCTTATCTATAGTCATAAAATGAAGATGCTATTATTGTATTTCGAAGCATTTATTCTGAATGCCACTTGTCATTCTGAAAATACTATCCAATGAATGTATCAACATCCATTCATAAATTGATTAATGGAGTTATTTATGAAGTAAATGAGAAATGTTTTTCATAGCTTGTTTGTTCATATGAATGCACCTATGTTGCTCATCTTGTCATTTTAATTTGAGGCTACTTCCCTCTACCTTTCTTTTTTTTCTACATAGGATACCAACACTGAAGCTTGAAACAATGTAAAACCATTTTTTTCTTTTTCTGATTCTACTTATTTTTGTTAATATGGCCCTCATAGCTTTCTAGTTTACTAGCGATGTAAATTTAGTAGTAGCGTTTGAAAATGGACCCAAACCAAACAACCATATTTCAAATTTTGAGCAAAGTCCTTTATTGGAAGGTTTGTTGACATTCTACCAGCCATTATTTTAATCTTCCTTTTGTATCTATTGTAGAAACATGCCTATGCCCTAAGGACTTACACCACTAAATTCTAAGAAGTTTCCCCTTTATTCCAATAGACAAAATAAAAGAGCACGAGATTTCATTTTTACACTTACTAAACAAAAGTTACACAACATTCACTCTTCCTTTCCCATCACTCAGTGTAACTCAGTCTTCCTGCAGTTTTGGAGAATTAGTGGACTCCATGTTTTGCACAGTGATTCTGAGTACATTCTCTTAATTGATTTCCAATGAGAACATGATTTAGATGAAGCAACAAGTTGTCTTCAAGTGAGAGGGAGTTGGAATTGGGTTGATAGTGTTAGTGCTATAAAAGCTTCAGAAATAGCAATGCGAAATAAAATACAATTTGTTCGATCTAGCACTAGCATAATATACATCATTATACCAGAAAATTATACTGATGTCACAATTTGAAGAGACAAAAAACAACTTGCACCTGACAACTACAAGAAACATTCAATGATGCATGTTGGCTCTAGATATGGAGGTACATTTATATTCATAAAATATGAAGGCCAATTAGACAATTGATGTTCATTAATTCTTGTTGGATCAAGATGGCTCAAGACTTCATCTACTCTAGCCCTTTGTGGCGCTTGATACTACTAATGCAACCCATATTTCTATGAATGCAATAGAGGCAAACATTCAAACTGAGATTACAAGATTTATTGCTACTTTGAACATCTTAGCCAACACAGTACACTTTGAACATCGATATGCATATATGACATGATGAACTCATGATACCCAACTAATACGTGATATTCATGATATCCACTTAGAAATCTCCTCTTGCTAGCACAACAAAATTCCTATTCTATTTTCCTAAACACTAGAGCAAAAAACAAACATCTAGAATTCTACCACTTGATTCTACTCAATTTCAAATTTGAGCCTTGAGGAAAATCTGGCTATAACATGTAACTTCAATCAATCTTCACTAGAGCATAAATGGTCCATACAAGCGAGAAGGATTCATAAAAACCAATTGTACTTGTCAATACAAAAAAAGCATATGAGATAATTGTAATGTAGCCGAAGTACATAATACCATAGACAAGGTTCATAAACTTCATCTTGGTGTAGAAGTAGAATGTAGCATACAAGAATAGGAAAAGTGTAGACGAGCCTGAAGTTAGATAAGCTATCCACCATCAGTGGTAGTCCTTGCTACACAACTGAAAGAAATAGAGGACAATAGTGATCTCTGCACAAGTAACAATAAGGATAACAAAGAAAATGAACAAAAACCCAAAAATGTAATAAAATTGATCGAGCCAAATAGATGTTAAGATAAAGAATAATTCAATGAAAAATACACCAAAGGGTAATATGCCTCCAATGAGTGCTACGAAAACTAGCTGCATGTACCGTGCCTGCTTTGGAATGTACTTTGGAATTATATTTGTCTTAACAGGATCTTCAATTATAGGTTTCTTGTAGCCAAAATAACTACCAACAATGACCAAAGACACGGATATCGCAAACCATAAAAATATCAAAGTAGCCAGTGTCGCAATTAGTACAACACCAGAGGGCTCTTCACCTTAGATCAATGTATTGAGGACAAATAAAATGCCAAAAAAAAATTCCAAGGAAGATGAATGTAGTCTTCAACGTGTGTTTTTTCCATTTTGTGCCCTTGAACATCTTATACACACAAGAAAAATAGTAACCAACAAACAAACCCATGAACACCCACAAGAGAAGCTTAATTGTCATAAGTCCACCATGATTGGATGGTGAAAGAAATCCAAGCATGGAAAATATCATTATGAAAAGTGTCATACAATTTCTTCTTGGGCTTTATCCCATGTTTCCAATTGATTGTAATTTGAGATTCTAACATAATAGTCATCTAAACTTCACATAAGGTTGGTTCTTGGATTGAAATGATATATTGTTTCTCATTTAAAGTTTTCATCAAACTTTCACACCTCACAAAGGTTAGTCATTAATGTCTTACCTAACCTTGAAATCGTTTCCATCAAATTCCTCTTGGAATGGGATTGTAGAGAGTTTCACCCATAGGTTTTCACCTTGTTATGACTGAGATAAAAATTCTATGTTATGTGTTCCCTCATTAGGACATGTATAAGCCAATTGGCTTCTATTTGATCAAATCTACTCTAGCATGTGTGGTTTTGATCAATCTTCCAACTACCTTCGTTTAGTGTAACATTTTATTTTGAAGGCATATACATAGGATTCTTGAGGCACATTCAAGAATGTTAACATAATTATCCTTTTTTTAACCATGTTCTATTCCCCTGTTTAACATGTGATACGTTCGTCGATCTCACAAAGTATTATGAAGGCAGGGGATATGTGAGGGATGTATGTCACATACTCAAGAAAAGGAAACAAACTACCTTTAATTTCGCATGCCAATAGAGTGATGTACAACATTTCTTATGGTTGCAACTGCTACCATGGTTGTTACATATTGCTGAATATGATGACTTTTTCAAGTTTCACATGAGATAGTTTGCTGCAATACTATTTTATGCCTATGTGTTAGCATAATGGTCCTATACATTAGGCTATGTTGTGTGTCAACAGTTCCACATGGTGCAATAACACATTATGTGTTAGGTAACACATTAATGGACTACAATAGGTGTATGTGGAAACCATTTTAACACAGAGTTTGGTATACCACCATTACCTTGTGTTCCAATAGAACTCTTTTTACTACCAGCAAGTGATTATGCAGTAGTGAGGACATAAATCGACTCTTGTGCAAGAACAACAATACAACAGATGATCCAACAATCAATTAAGAGGCTCACAAACTATGCTAGACCGATAATTCTCTAGCATAATGACAATTCTCTCACAGAATTATGTTACATCACCACAATGTAATAAAAGCATATAGTAGTTATTAAAATGTATGGTGTGTGAACTGTTAAGGTTTCATAGGAAATGAGTACCATATTATTAGCTTTAAGGTAGGGATATCATGTAAAGACTATACATGAAGTTGTTTTGAGGCATCAATTCAATTTATTAATAGTTAATACCTGGTGGTGCAGATTTATACCTCTTGTTCCATATCAATGTCAAGGAGGTCTATAAATTGTTTAACCTAACAATTCCTAACCTTATTATAGTTTGAAATTCATGAGTTTGTTTCCTTAATTAACAAAATTCCTAAAAAGATACAACATTGTATATTGTACCTTAGCCGGATAGTTAATAAAACATTCAAAAACATGTGAATTAAAATGGGAACTGTGATCAGGATTTAGAATCTCTTCCCAACCACTAATAGACCGCTCAAATATACAACTGTCATCCCTTAGTGAAATAAGCTTGTCCCAATGCCTAGATCACTAGATACTCTAGGGATTCGAGAGATCTTTTCCCACCTCCACTCTTTTGGCTTAGGATATTTTACTACAGGCTTGCTCAAGAATTCCATTGAAAGCTATAAGGGTATTTCTTATTGCTAAAATATTTTCACTTTTGTCCCTTTACGTAGATAGCATGGTTCAACATAAAATGCATAGACTAATCAAAGAGTATAACTTGAATCATCAGTTCTAATGGATATGTGCACAAATAATATTGTACAGAATGGTGAGTTGTACTGCTACATTTTTGACATAGGAGGTCTTTTCAAGTACATTTGTATTACTATATTTTATTTGACTATCACATTTATGTTGAGTTGTACTGCTACCTTATAATGACGTTATTTTTATGAATTATAGTTGAATTTCATTAATAATAAGTTGAATTTATATATTACTTTTAATACCAAATTGACATCACGATAAATATGAATATCCCATTAAATATGACCTAATGATGATTTAAAGAATCTCACCTTTAGCCTAAGCATGTGACAGATTAATTTATGAGGTGTGAAGTTTTATTAGAGGCATTGTTTGTTTGTTTGTTTTGGTTAGAAAAAGGTTTTCCCTTGGTTTTATGTGACTTTCAATTTATCATATGTAGCATGTTGAAAAGTGGGAAAGAATAATGTGTGACATTTATATTGTAGAAATTGATGTTGAATGAAAGGATACAGAGTTTAACCAAGCTAAAGTCTTCTTTGGTAAAGACAAAGGAACATCCTTAAAATATTCCTAAGAATACACCATATATAGAGTTTGAACATAAGTAATATATGGCTTTTTCTTTTTCATATGTGTTCTTTCTTCTACCGAAGATATCACAATAAGAAAAATATTGATATTGTATAAATTGTTTGAGGACCTCATTGAGGTCGATACAGGAAGATTATAGATATGAATTAATATGTTCCTTAAACAAAATAGATTCAAAGTTTATATATATATATATAAAAATATAAAAACAAGTGTCAATTCCTTCATTTGATTGTTACTTGTCTCTAGTGTGGGAATGTCACACGAAATGTGATTGGAAAAATGATGGGAAGACAATGCGGAGCATGTCTTGAATATGATTCATTTGTTGTTGGAGATCCATCAGGTGCCTATGCCATAAACTTTTGAAATGTTTGTAGTAGGGATTCCTATGGTTTTTAACATTGTGATTCTTTCACCTGATGGTTATTTTGGGTAAGAAAATGTTTTAGGAATGCCAGACAAGACTTTGGTGGACAAGTAAATAATTTTTTTATAATTTCAATGGCCATTCCATGACATCCTTTCTTTATTGTTTGATTTTATTTTGAATGTTTCTTTTGATTTTGTTTTGTATTTTAACTATGATATTGAAAATACTTGGTATCATGTCCAGTTAAACAACAACCAAAGCTTGAAGATGAAATTAGTATTACACGATATTGATTGTAATCCTTTTAGTTGTTTTGTGTTAAAATATTTTCATAACTATTAGAAAAAATTAATTTGATGTTTTTATTTGCACACATGTTGTTTATATAGTTTACAATTTTAGTCATTAGAGAACAAAATTTTGTTGCAAATAAAATGACAAGGACTAGATATCACACCTCAGATTGTTTCTTTTCACAAGTTATCTACAACTTGAGCTTTTTAGCATGTAACTTAGTTGGCATGATTGTGCCTAAGCTTTCCCTAAAGGTAGAATGCTAAGTTATTAAGGTGTTTTTTTTCTATAGTGACATTTTATTTACTTTTTTTATATAGGTCATCTAGCCACATAGTGGTCAGTATCGCCCAATTGAAAAAAAATTTCTCAAGTTTCTTGCTTTTATGGGGGAAAATGGCTTTGACATTGTTTATGTTGAGGTATATGTTGTATAAATACTTTATAATCTACTTTAGTTTATATTCTAGTATTCATCATCTTTCATTTCTCACTATGCATTGTATCTTCTTTTATTTTCAGAAAGGAAACTCAATACTTATTGTAAGAAGCAGGAATTGAAGAAAGAGGAGAATAATAACATTGGAGTGAGAAATGCAAAAAAGAGAGAGAGGAGAATTGGCTTTGTTATATCCATAAAACCAATATATCGCATACGAAACACATATAGAGACTGATGGTAAAATCTTCAAAGTTGGTGAATTCACCTGTAATGCCTTGGCAACACAATAATAATGTTTTGAAGTGATGAAACAATTTTTCATGAGTAAATTGTAGTCCAACCAATATTAAGTTGGAAACTCATATTGTAATATTTGACATTTCATATAATATAATTTATTTCGTAGAAATTATTTATAGTTGCACTTGATATTGTTCAGTATTGTAATTAACATATGTAACTTTGCGTTTTCATATAAGATGAGCATGCACATTGTATGACATTTTTTTTTTATTTTGTCGCAAAATCATACTATTTAATTTATGTCCATTAATAATGAACACATAAATTTAATCTAAAACTACTAAATTAGTAGTTTATATTGATTAATGATGAACATAAATAAAACAAATATATGACTAAATTAGTTGTTTATAAGGATTATTAATGAAAGCAAATGAAATGAATATAAGCTACTAAATTAGTCATTTATATAATGAATATGAAACTATGAAAAAAGATAAATGACTATTGCAAATGATAAATTTGTGATTACAAGTGATGACTTAATTTCGCATATATATAAGTATTAATAGCTAATTTACAGTATCTTTTAAGACGACCAAAATTTAGTCATATTTTTTTGGTCATTAATTAGTTTCACACTATGACTAAAATTTGCATATATATGACTATTAGTAGCTAATTTACAGTGTCTTATAAAACGTCCAACATTTTGATCATATTTATTTAGTTATTAATTGGTTTTCTCAGATGATCATATAGTAATATATTTTGTTGTATATTTGGTCATTAATTGCCACAATTAGTAACTAAATCAATGACAAAATTTATGACCAAATTAATGACTAAATATACTACTATATGATAAAATTGAGACAACTAATTAATGATTAAGCTAAAAATGACTAAAAGTTGGTCACATTATAAGATACTATAAATTAGCTACTGTTGGTCACGGACTGAAAAATGGTCGTTTATATGCAAATTTTAGTCATTTTTTTAGTAACTAATTAGCCATTCTGTACTAGTGCATAGACTAGCCGAAGCAATGTTTGGCTTGTCAATTTCTTACAGGTCATCATATATGCCCATAGAACTATGGGTATGTGGACATCCTAGTCATTCCTCTGCATGTTATAGACCTTTGTTAATGTGTTCTCCAGGATTTTATTAAATGCTCCCACCATTCCATTTGCCAGTGGGCGATAGAGCGTGCTCTTTTGGTGGTATATCTGGAATTCTTCAAGCATCACACTGATCATTTCATTCAAGAAATGTGTACTCCTATCACTCATCAACACCTTAGGGCATCCAAATTGTGTTAAGACATATTCAGACAAAAACTTCACAGTGGTGGTAGCTGTAAAATCCTTCACCTGTTGTGCTTCTGTTCGTCTGGTTAAATACAATATTGCAGTAATAATATACTGCACATCTATCATATTTCCTGGTGGTTGTATTGGACCTATGAATAGCCCACTTATCAAATACCTGCAATGAAACCTAAGGATTTGAAGGAAATTCATATTTTTGTGAAGGATTTCCCTTGCTTTGGAAATCATCGCATGCCTTGCAATATGCCTTGGAATCCTTATTTGATGTCAGCCACCATAACCCTGCATTCAAAATCTTTTGCACAGTCACTCTCCTACATAGTGTTGTCCCGCCACTCCTCCATGTGCTTCAATGAGGATACTAGCGTGCCTAAACTCTAGAACATACATTTGTAGTATTTCATATGTTCTCATCTTATACAAGTGACCTGAAATCACTAAAAACTCTGCAAAGAAGACTACTAATTCCTTCTTTTGCTGAGTGGAATACCCTTCTGGAGCCGTACCCATGGCTAAAAACCGAATGATATCAGCAAAATGATCATCCACAATGCACATAGTAAAAATTTGTGCATCCAACAACCCTTCCTCCAAACTAATTGGTTCTTCACCTATTTTAATCCTTGATGGTTAGTTTGGTCCTGCATTCAGCCTTTCAGGCTTTACAATCACTTGGAAATCATATTGTGTAAACAACAGTAACCATCGACAAATTTTAACACCTAAGAGAGGCTTATTGACCAGGTATTTCACCATGGAGTGATCTGTATACATTTTAAAATGTATGCCCAATAAATAATGCTGAAACTTTTGTAGAGCATAGACCATCGCCAACCTTTCATGCACTATATTGGAATAATTATTCTCAGCCTTTGATAAATTTGTGCTCGTGAAAGGCTATCGGATGATCAATTTCTCCTTCTCATGCTTGTGTTAATACCGCACTGATCATAATGCAAGAGTCTTCTACATGCACATGGAATTCTTTCTTCCAATTTGGAAACCCCAAAATAGGTGTAATCACCATATTTTCCTTTAGCACATTGAGGTTGCGCTAGAATTCTTCATCCCAACTAAATATCACATCTTTATTCAATAATTTTTCCATCGACATGGTTATCTGAGCATACGCCTTGATAAATTTTCTATAATACCAAGTGTGCCCCAAGGTCATGCGCAATTGTTTTACATTCCTCGGAGCTTCCAAATTCACAATCACAATTATCATTGCAAGGTCTAACATCAATCCCTACTTACATACTACATGGCCGAGTAGAGTTCCAAAGGACACACAAAATATGCACTTCTTCAAATTTAGCATGATTTGATACCTTCGACATGTATCCAGCATAAGGTGTAGACTTGCGACATGGTGCTTCAGCAACCCAAACATAGTCCAATCATCAAAATAAACCTCCAAAATCTTATTAATAAAATCCTTTAACATTGAGATTATTACCCAGGAGAAGATTGTAGGTGTGCTCTTCAATCCGAATGACATTATTGTACATTAAAAGCAACCCAACTCTTTCATGAAGGTCTTCTTGCTGCGATCCTCTGGTGCGATCTTTATTTTATGGTATCCAAAAAATCCATCAATAAATGAATAAGACTCATGTCCACCAACATTATCAAATAATTCAAATGTAAATGGTGTTGGAAACGAATCGTGTATGCATGAATCATTAAGCTTTCTTAGGTCTACAGATATCCTAATTTCACCTTTTTGTTTCTTCTCTTGGAAAACCATTATTTTCACCTAATCAGATTCCTCTACTGGTTCAATAATTCTTGCATCGAGCATCTTATCAAGATCTTGGTGCACCTTTACTTGAGGTGATAAATTCTCTGCTTGACAGGCTTCACGTCAGGTTTCAAAGTGATTTTCATTACACCCAAATCTCCAACAGTCCCTTTCAGATCTGAGAAATTTGTTGGGAATAGATCTCGGTATTAATGCAGTAGCTTGACCACCTTACCAACTGTATCTTCATCCCAATAATATCTTATCTTCACTAACTTAGGCTCTACTTCAGATCCAATATTTACTTGTTTAGTTTTTGAAGGCTCCAACACATCTGGGTTCTCAGCTTTCAGTCCTTTGATTTCGTGTTGTCTTCTTTCTCTAGAATGTTAATATTTTGTGGGTCTTCTTCTTCCTCTTCAGCAATCATATTGTAACATTCTAGTACACGACTCAGTTATGTACTCCAATCTGGTGGAGCCCATTCAACCGATTCCATAGGCATTCTGAATATAGCTCCTTTTATCTCCTAGAGTGCTTCATTAATGCATTCAAACCCACCCTCAAAGCTAAAAGTCAATAAGAAACTCTATCTTAAGATATCCCATTTAGTTGTCCCATGGCGAAGCTCCATTTCCAAATACTAGTTCATTGGGAATGTATCTCAGATATGACAAAAATGTGCACCCATTCTGGTTGTGGTTCTGTTCATACCCACAACTTAATCTCCTTATTCTTCTATATTCCTTCCATCTAGTGAAGCTCTCCTTATGCATACCCAACTAATGGGTATGCATAGTGTGTAGTGCCAACTACAGTTCTTGAAAGTGATGTTCTTCAGGTACTTCCCTTTCAAATTCATCTAAAAAAAGATCCATGTTGGCTTATTGGGGCCTGACCCATGTTCGAACGAGTTATTAGCCAAAATAATCCCGCAGCTACCATCCTTTTCGACAACAACCTGTCGAATGCAGACTGAGGTCTCACTCGAGGTAGCAGAGGAGGGTGCTAGAACCAAGTTTCCACACCCTTGGGATGTTTATATGTGTTCTTGGGAGGTTCACAAACTAATTTGTGGCCTGGTGCCACTCTGCTTCCGCGTAGATCCGGAACAAGGCAATTCCTTAATACTTATTATTAATGGGTTTGTTATAGATTAGATCTACTCCTTACGGTCTTTAAGTAAACATTTAATAGAGATAACCAGTGCATGTGCGCAAAATTCATATAGATTTGCATAAACTCATAACATAAGTATAAGCGCATAGATGAAACAAATACATAAACCAAAAATTAACTAGATCCACAATATTTCTGAAACAAGACAATATTTTAGAACCAACCTAGCTTTATTGATATCTTCGTTCAATACAATCCACTTCCCACCCTGTGGACTCAGCTGCAGTGGTATGCGTACATAGTTGCGGACTCTACCAGGCCTCTACACACACATTTTCAGAGCCTATTTCACTACTATTGAACTTGACTCAGACTTACAAATCCTGATCCATTATTTCCTTCACAAACCCATACATTCTAGATCAACCAAAAACAAAAATTGTCCTCTACCCTTACGACCTTGCTCTATTTATAAATTCCCATGGTCCACAGACCATGGGCAGGCTGACTTACTTCCTATTATTCTATATTATTTATGGGCAGACAACCCTTTGACTTGACCTATTACTTTTCACACTCGGCACATTTTAGAGATTTACAATATTATTACCTTAACGTATAGGCTTTAAGCCCCAAAACTATTACTCGAGGCCTCCGCTACCCAGTAGGCCTCCAACAAAATCATCGTGACTCATACTAAGTCACTGTTCGATGTAGCAATACACACTACCTAGGCTCCACGGTTCACGTCCCTGTGAGCAACGCAGTTGATTCTGCTACTCCTTCTTGGTCTCCTAGAATGCTTCTTCCAGCTCCTACCCCATTGCCTCTACCAATTCATGCAACCCATAATGCTTATTTTGCTTTGCTCAGTTAAAATAGAACACCCCCTCATAGGATTTTAGCTCTATTTAGGGTGCAACATATCGGAACTCCTCGTGCCAATGCAACCAATTTCCAATTTCATATCTTCTATATGCACTATCTGTTGCAGCTTGTGTTGCAGTTTTTCAAGACCGATGTTACTTTCCGTGAGATCCCAATCCTCACGGTGCATTAGGGACGACTTGTTAACTGCAATTCCACCATTTTTCTCCATATTTACAACCTTTCCCTTATATTTTATAGTTTCCCGACAAGCCCATGTGTTAGGCGGTGGTATCTGGACTAGTTATGCTTCGTGTCTAAACATTTATGGCACATCCCCTATCATCAATGCTAAAATCTGCAACTTCATTGGCCATATTACAACCCTTGAGCTTACTTCTTCAACGTAAATAGTGAACAGTTCCATATTGGTTGGTAGGCACAATTGCTTACTTTTATCAAAAGCACAGCTCATTCGGTGGATGCCCCACTATAATTTATAAGAAATTTGAAATTCAAAGTCAGTTGTTCCCTCTAGTTCTGGTGTCGTAATGTTAAGCCTATGGTAGATCATTTCGGATCTGGGTTGTACCTTGTCTCTTAATTTCCCGTCACCGGCTCCTTTTCGCCATGAGTCAGACATCTTATCATGAATAATGACAACAATGGTCACCTCTCTATTTGTTAACACAACAGCACAGCCCCTTCCATGCAACTGTGACCCTTGTGGGAAAGCAAATTTACATGCACCTTGGTTCTCATGTAGCTTCCCACTAGACTGCCTTATCGTCCTGTGTTGTCTTTCAACTAGTTGGAGCGGTGAGACTTTCCTTCCGGCAGTTAGATAGGTGGTTGGACCACCTGTGTAGAGCTTTAGGTGACTACCATTTACTCTTCCGTGGAAGGGGCCTCCGTTGCGCTTGGGAAGCTGAACCGCACCTCCATCTGTAACTTCTTTTACTACATAGGGTTGTAACCAATGAATTTGGAGCTTGCCAAGGAATTTCTCGAACTTGCTATCATATAGTAATACGAGATCATTCTCCTTGAAAGTGTACACCTTGATATGACGATCATGCCATGCTTTCTATCACTACTTCTATACCTGCTGATGGAATCTGACCAAAAACCATTGCTCCTCAAGTTCCTCCAGTTGTGTGAGCCATTCTTGCAAAGCCCCGTGGTCTACCATGCCTGTTATTGTTGTGATTCACAAACTAGGTACAATGTATTCCATTGGCATGACAACTTAATTGCCATAGACTAACTAGAAAGGTGTCTAACTCGTCAATTTCTTCTACGTGGTTCGGTATTACCATAGCACAATAGGGATGCACAAGTCCCAATCGTTTCACTATGCATTATAGACCTTTGTCAACGTAGTCTCCAAAATCTTGTTGAACACTTTGATGGTCCCATTCACTTGTGGATGGTATGGTGTGCTCTGTTGATGATATATCTGGAATTCCTCAGTGAGTGCATTTCTCATCTCATTTAGAAAGTGTGTTCCACGGTTGATCATTAGAATTTCGGGACATCCAAACTATGTCAACATGTTCTGGAACAAAAATTTCACAGCTGCGGTAGCTGTGCAGTCCTTAACTGGTTGTGCTTCTGCCCACCAAATCTAGTATTCTGTTGTAGTGATGATATAGCATGCGTCTGTCTTCCCTTGAGGTGCAATAGGTCCCACAAATTCGATTTCCCATTTCTCGAATGGTTGCAGTGTCATCTATGGTTTGACTGGCATTTCATCCCTCCGTGATGGTTTCCCAGTTCATTGACATACATCGCAGGCCCGATAGTGTGTTTTCGACTCTTGATGTAGAGTTGGTCAATTCATTTCGATGAATATTCTTTGTTGTGGCATGGCCTGCACAATGTCCTCTGGAAAACCCCCATGTGATTTGGCCAGGATCTGTCCTCACTCGAATTCAGGTACAAATTTGAATAATATTTCGTTGCTTCCCATTTTGTATAGGTGCCCTGCAACAATAGTAAAGTCTACTATGTGTATCACTAATTCCTTCTTTTGCTGAACTAAATATCCTTGTGGTGCAGTTTCTATGGTTAAGAAGTGGAATATATCCTCAAAGTACCATCCACGATGCGTACTGCATAAAGTTGCATATCAAGTAGTCCATCCTCCAAGTTCGTGAGTTCTTCACTATTCTCAATTTGAGACAGGTGATCTAGGCCCACATTTAGATGCCCTGGCTTTACAACGACTTCAAAATTATATTCCTGAAACAATAACACCCATATACAAATGTTCCCCTCCAACACAAGCTTATTCACTAGGTATTTTAGTGTGGATTGATTAGTATACATCTTAAAGTGTCCTACGAGTAGGCAGTGGTAGTATTTCTAGAGTGCGTCTACCAGCGCCAATCCCTCACGCTCAGTAGTGGAGTAGCTTTTCTCAACTTTAGACAATTGTCAACTTGCGAATGCGATTAGGTGATCAATTCATTCTGCTTCTTCCTGTGTGAGTACCGCTTCCAGGACGACACATGATGCGTCAACATGCATGTGAAATTCGATGTCCCATTTTGGAAAGACCAATATAGGGGCTGATGCCATCCTTTCTTTGAGCATTTCCAGACTTTTGTTACATTCCTCATTCCATCAATAAGTAGCATCATTCTTCAACAACTATTCCATGGGTGTTGTGATCTATGCATAGCTCTTGATGAAATTTTCATAGTAACTAGTGTGTCCCAACATGGCGCGCAAATGCTTGACACTTCATGGCACTTGCAGATTGAGTATGACAAGAATCTTTGCCAGGTCTACAAATCAGTCCTTTCTTGCAAACCACATGGCCAAGAACGTTCGCAAAGGGGATGAGGAAAGTACACTTCTTTAGATTTAGCGCAATCTGATGCTGTCAACAAGTATCCAACATTAACTGTAAGCTCGCGACATGTTTCTTGACTAACCCAAATACGGTCCAATCATCAAGATATACTTCCAAGAACTTATGTATAAATTCCTTTAATGCAGCTACCACAACATGTGATAATATCGTCGGTGCGTTCTTCAGTCCAAAGGGCATCACAATGTACTAAAAAAACCTCATTTGGTGGCGAAAGTTGTTTTATTCATGTCCTTTGGCGTGATGTTGATCTAGTGATACCCCGAGAAACCATCTGCGAAGGTGTAGGTTTCCTGCCACCCTACATTTCCAATACCTCTTCTATAAATAGCATTAGAAATGGATCATTAACACATCCATCATTGAGCTTCCTTAGATCCATGCAGATACAAATTCCCCCTTTTTGTTTTTTCTCCTGCACAACCATAGGACTTACCCAGTCAGACTCCTTCATTGGTTCAATTATTCCTACTGTAGGATCTTGTCCAATTCTTTGCAAACCTTTTCCTTTTATTTTGGATTCAGCCGGTAAGTTTGCTTCTTAATTGGCTTCACATCCAACTTCAGAGATATCTTCATCATTCCCAGGTCACTGAGGATCCCTTTTAACTCCGTGATTTTAGTCGGGAATAAATTTTTGATAATCTTGAAGTAATTCGATGACCTTTTCCACTGTGGCATCATCCCAATAGTCCCTAAGCATTGTATAGTTTGACTCTTCCTCCATTCCAATGTTTACTTGTTTCATTTTCAGTGGGGTGGTGATGTCTAGATCCTCGATTGCTGGTCTGCGAACCTCACGACTCCCCTTTGTTTCTGGAATATTGATGTTTCTAGGGTCTTCTTCATCATCTTCCACCTACACATTGTAACGTTCAAGGGGCTGGCTCAATTGTCATGACCAGTATACCTGTACGATTTCTTCTAGTTCTAGTGTTATTTTTAAAATAGCGTCCCTCACAACCTACAATGCATCGTCCACAATATCTATCCATTGATATTCAAAGAGGAATGTTAAAAAAAAACCCTTCATGCAAGATATCCCATTTGCTTGTACCATGTCAGAGCTCTGTTTCAGTATACCAGTTCCTTGGAATGACATCCAAGGTATGATAAAATAAGTGTACCCACTCAACTTAAGGTTCTTCTCCATAGGCTTGGACCCATCTGGTAAGGCGCATGCACGGGTCAGCACGTCCATCGTATTTCTCAGTTATTCGTAACTCTAGATTCCCAAACCTTATCTGCATCATGTGCCTGCAACCACACCAATTATTGAAGGTTCCTTCATGTGTGCCCCACCAACACAGAAGCGTTGTGCACAAATTCCCATATCAACACACAAAACCGTTGGTGCTTTGGTACCGCACTCTAAAATGTGGTCAGGAATTCTTCTACTAATGTCAGCCCATCAAACATCAACAGTTCAAGATCCTGAGCTTTGACACAATACAACAATATAGTCATCATATTGTAGCTTAACGTGGTTACTCCATTCAACCGATTATGCCACCACTCGTCTTTCTCATCTAAATCTTTGATACAGGACTCTGCCTGCCCCCACGATATTCTTCCTTCTATAGTTGGATTGACCCAATCTTAATTTCATGCAGTAATCTTGTTGATACAATCTAGATCATCATCACTTCCTTCATTGCATACAGGTTCATTGTAACGCGGTCCTTCAGCCGGGTCTAGCGGAATGACTACATGGAGTGACTTATTTTCAAATATCATTTTCTACTTCTTTAAATTAATAACCCCATTCATATCGGTGGCCTAGTCTATCCCTAACATCACAAGGTGAGGGCTACTTTCATCCACAATTTCTATTACCCCAAAGACCATTCGGGTGCTTGTGCCTTCGATATCTACAGTAATTCCTTGCAGTCTTCCCATGGGCAGGATCTTCTGTTGGTTTTCCATCCACAATTAAATAGGATACCATTGTAGTGTGGGCTTGCCCATGCACTCCCAAGTCCGTTTAGGTAGTACGTTTGCATCTAAGACCAAGTCCAGAATGATTTGATCCATCTCATAGTCACAAATATTCTTTGTTAATCACATTTTCCAGCGAGTCTACGAAGCATGTTTTCCCAATTTTCAAACCACACGAGGTTCACCTGACCCTGCGCACCTAGTTATCAATTATTGTAATCCTTTAACCGCCCTATTGTCATGAAGAAATTTCATGCATGTATCTAAAGCGGTAGTTAACATTGAGGGATCTCTTTCTGACTCAGGTTGATCCTTACTACTTGGGGTAGAGACCTCTGCGAAGCTCTTACCAGCTTCCAGATCTATCTCCCTACGAACCCCGACATCGCCCTTAGTTACTTTCCTCCTATCCTCCCCTATGGTTGCGCCACTTCTTAGCATCATGTTCATGTTGGGTTCTTCCTCACACGATTCGGCCCTCATCATTTGGATGTTCTATGTCCTCATAGGTTACGTTGCCCTCTTCTCACGTATCTATGCTCTCAATGCAGGGCTATCTATCATTTCATGATCAAACTGCTCATAGTAAGGGCATGATATTTTGGTTGGGTTACTATAGTCCTGATCGTAGTGTTCTGGTCGACCATAGTTATAGCATATTAGCTACCTGCAGCGCCTTCCTAGACCCATTCCCCATCCTCGTCCTCGCCCCTTGAACCCACCGTGCACCACCACTATAGCTGGATCCTGACCTTGCACCTCAGTCAACATCCTGTAGGCAAGTGTTTAATCCATCAATAATTCATAACTTTGGCAGTTATGTTCATCGTGGCTCACCGATCTACAAAACATGAAAAATAGCTACTAGGGGATCTAGGTAAATGTTTTCAGTAGGTGACAGTTGTTGGTGATGTGCTTTCATCCCACCTGACAGATTGTGCACCAGAGTGAGGGTGCCATGCTTGGCCCTACCTATGCCTATAGTCCTAATGGCATTGGTCCCCTCCCAGCCAAATAATTCGTGAATATCGGAAAATGATTATTATCATGACCCTGGCCTTTGCATTTCATGCACCACACTTCTTCCCATGCTTCTGGGCGGGGAGCCTTTTCTTCTTTAAAATTTTTCATTTCTAAACACAAGTTTTGTATTTGCGCATGGATTTGTTGAATTGCCAACACCGGATCCTGTATTGGAGTTTCATGCAACCTCATTGATATCTCTAATGCTTCAACTTGGGTTGAGATCTTTTGTTGTGATAGCGCCATCCTCAGATGTGGTGTTAGTGATGCCATAAACCATGCGTAGTGTAGTGCATCTGACAACGTCATGTTTGCCTCGCGGATTGTACTTTCAATATTTGATCTAGATCCCATGGGGTTTCACCTAGCATCATCACGATATCATTAAACCCAATGGCCTTTTGCATTTCTAATTTCAGCAAGCTAAACTCTTTTTACATTTCCTCTCGATGTCAGCTATTCCTGCATTCATGTAATCGCTCGAGTGCTTTATATACCAAGTCAATTCATGGTCCTGCAACGTGCTATCTAGAGTAGCCTTTTTCATGTTGTCATCCGTAACTCCATGCACTTCCCACACTTCCCTTACTATGAACCAAAACTATTATGGATCTTCACTTCCTTCTCCTTTGAATACCAGCAACTTGATCGTGCTTGTTATTTTTAACTCCTATTCTGCGCACGGGTATGTTTGGGCCTATTACGACCTCCTACCACTTCTGATCCAAGCAATATTCAATCTCTTTCTTCATAAGGCTTCAAAATTCCACCATCAGACATCCCTTAGGTAGATCCCAGTCCCAGCAGCAAAACCATTTGTTGGCTTATTGGGGCTTGACTCAGGTTTGAAAGAGTTGTTAGCCAAACAAATTCCACAGCCATCGACCCTTTTGGCAACAGCTTGCAAAGAGCGAACTGAGGTCTCACCCGAGGTAGTTGTGCACTCAACTGCAGGGGTCTCCACACATAGCTGTGGACTCTACCAGGCCTTTGCGTACACAACTATAGAGCCTATTCCATTACTATCCAACCCGACTCGGACTTACAGACCCCAATCCACTATTTCCTTCAAAAACCCATACATTCCAAATCAACCAAAAATAAGAACTGCCTTGTACTGTTAGAGCCTCGCTCTATTTATACATTCCCATGGTCCGTGGACCATGGGCAGGCTGACTTACTTCCTATTATTCTATATTATTTCTTGGTGGAAAATGCTTTGACTTGACCTATTACATTTCGCGCTCCATGCATTTTGGAGATTTACAATATTATTACCCAAACTTATAGGCTTTAAGCCCCAAAACTGTTACATGGGGCCTCTGCTACCCAACAATCCACATCAGTCAGTCAAACCATCATAATGTGGAAGCTTTTTTTACCTTAGTTGAGACACATCACAGTGATTTGGTCATCATATTGCAACGCAACATAGATACTTCATGCAACCGATTCTACCAGTGTTAAAGCTCTTCCTTAGAGATGAAGTGCAAGAACTATCCCTGTCCCCTGTAATTCATCCATCGGCCACAAGATTGATCCAATATTCATTTCATGTTATGATCTTGTATATTTGATCTAGATCATCATCATCTTCCACATAGTTGCGAACAGGTTGAGTATAACGCACTCCCTCAATAGGGTCTAGTGGCACAACAACCCTGAGAGGCTTCCTATCAAATTCCATTTTCCACTTCTTCAAGTAGATTACCGCGTCCATATCAAAGTTGAGTCAATCCCCAGTAGTGTAGGGTATGGGTTACTATCATCTACTATTTCAAAGACCTTGATGCAAGCCAACACGCTTTTGCCCTCGATGTCTGCCATTACACCATATAAGTGCCCCATCATAATAATATTTTGTTGATTTTCCATGTGCAATTGAATAGGAGACCACTGCAGCATAGGTCTCCCCATCCTTTCCCACATCTGCTTGGGGAGTACATTCACATCAAAACCCAAATATAGGATGACTTGGTCCATTTCATATTCGCTTATCTACACAATCAGCCTCATCTTGTGCCCCATTCGCTTCTTACGCTTACCAATTTTTCTCATGGTGCGTTGTTCAACAAAGGTCTTTTCTTTATTCATGCACTTGTTAATTAACTCTTGCAACCCTTCTATGAATTTCTTATTGCGTAGAAACTTCATATAGGTCTTTAGAAAATTAGTTAATACCAAAGAATCTACCTCTTGTGTCATACTAGTTTCCGACATTTTCTCCTAGCTTCCTGAGGTGGAGGCCTTAGCAAAGTTCTTCTTTGCTTCTATGAAGGTCTCTTTAGCTCAATTAAGATCAAATTCTATTTCTTTCTCAACAACCTTGCACACCCACCGATCAGTCTCAAGCTTCTTCCCCTTATTTGCATCAATGACCGTAGCACCTCTTATTACTATATTTATGCTATGATCTGCTTTGTGGGGATTTTCTCTCATCATCTAGACATTTTGCATAGGTTGTTGGAGCGACGTCTTATTTTTTTTCACTTTTCTATAAGGATCAGACATTCCTCTATCACATGGTCGAATTGTCAGCAATACTGACATGACAGATGCATGGAGTTTGGGAAATCTTGCATGAAGTGTCCTACTTCACCAGAGTTATAGAAAATTGTCTACCCCCTTCCTCTGCTAGCTCTTCAGCCTCTTCCTCCTCCTTGACCATGGAATCCTCCACGTGCTTCTCCGCTACCCTAATCCCAAGGCCGATTTCTACCTGCACTCAATTGGTAGGGGTTTTATCCATCATGAGCTCATAACTCCTAAAATTGTGTTCGTCATGAACTACAGATTTACATAAATTGAAAAACAGCTTTTGGGGGGTTTGTACAAACTTCTGTAGTAAATGTAAATTATCAGTCGCATTTTATTATGTAACTTGACAAATAATGCACCATGGTGTGACTCCTATGCTCAGCCCAATGGTATTCTCTAGTTTCAAGGAAACAAACCCTCCCCCAAAAAGACAATTTTGATAAACTGGGCAATGGTCCTCATCGTGCCCATGGCCCTTGAATTTCAAGCACTAGACATTAGGGTGCACCTCCAACTAGGCTTCCCTTTTTTTCTTCAAGCTCTTCAACTCCCATTATAGGCTTTCTAGTTGTAAGTGAATCTATTGCACTCTAAGGTTTGTATCCTATATGAATGAGGCTTCTAGCCTCATCACAATCTCTAAGGCTTCTTCTTGCGTTGCTATCTTTTTTTGTGACAATGGAAATCTTAAGTGTGGTAAGAGCATCGCAATATACCAGTCTCAATGCTGGGAATCTATAATCACCATATCGTCTTGCGTGATCAAGAATTTCAACCTTTGATAAAAATCATAGGGTGACTCAGCTATCTATTGTCGAATTTCTTTAAACTCAGTCACCGACTATGCCTTTGACTTAGGCTTCCTAAACTCCTTGTTTAGAGCTTGCCGAGTCTCTCCCAACGTCGTGTTGGGGTTAGTAGTGTAGTACTTGATGTACAATGTCAATTCTCTATCTTGTAAGGCTATGAACAATTGTGTTTTCTCAATGTTATCATACATAATTTGTTAAGATCTACATATGGATCTTGCAACAAACCAGTATTGTTCAGGGTCTTCGATCCCTATTCCTTTAAAAACCAAAATATTCATTGTGTTTGTCATGTTGAATGGTGGAAGTGGAAGTGGAGGTGGAGGTGAAGGTGTCGACATATGAGGTGGAGGTGGACGTGGAGGCAGATAGGATGGATGAGGTATCCTCACGATACCCTGGTTAATCAACTATACTTCACTTCGCGGTGTAGTTAGCACCATCTCTTTGTTTACCCTAGATGGGGATTCGATCAACGGACCATACTCTGAGTTCATTCCTTCATTTCTTCTGAAGAATTTACCACTTCACGTAGATCAAAACATCAAGTTAATTTCATAACCCTATTTTCACATAACAACATTTTAATCCACGTTTTCAATGATTTTAGATACTTACCTTGTAGTCCCTTGAAGAGCCTACGTCTTGCTTCACTATAGGTGATAGTAGAATCTATCGATCATGAACTCAGTCATAAAACTTATGAGTGTGTGATCAATTGAATGATCCATGACCTATGAAATAATGATTTATGATGCTTCCAAATGTCGCACCCATTCGAGAGTTCACACTATAGGGTCATCAAGCCTCCATGTCCCCTGACTCTCAACCAATCTAGACAACCAATCATGTACTTCATCGGGGAAGAAACAAAAGAACACTTTGGTCTTGTTTGTGTATAAATATCTCTGAAAACACTACTCCTTGGATAATTTAGGGCTCTTATTCTCTTGAGCCATAAACACATGCACTTTTTAGTCATTCCACTTATTGATCTCTTTCTTTGTAGGAAACCACTTATCACACATCTCTTATATAGATATCAGTCTTGGCAACATAACCATTTATTGGCTTAAGGGGGCTTGACCCAGGTACAAAGTTATTTGTGCCAACCAAAAAAACCCTAACTGCTTTCCATTTTGGCAATAACTTACATAGTGTAGGCTACAATCTCACCTGAAGTAGTATTAGGGTATCCTAGAAGTAGGTTTCTACTTCCATAGACCATGTGTTATGTTTTTTGAAACACTTGCAGCTCAAATCTTCCTTCACAGAGATATATACCTTCCTATGGTACACTACTGCAACTCTATTTAATTAACCTCCAAGTATTTAGGAATGGATGTGATCATGCTTATCAAACCTAAAAGAGGCATATTCACAACTTTTTCTCAGTAAATAACAATCCTAGATTTGCCTCCGTGCAAATCTACCCGATTTGAACAATTGCTAACATATCTATTTAATATCTTCATAGAAAAAGTTCATTAAAATTTTTATTCGTGGATATTAAAGATTCAAAAGATTCCTATAGAGAATACATTTTATTTCATAGAAAACGGATCTTCAAGTGACAATATATAAAGTTAAACATAACAAAGAACAAGGCACAGATGCAATAGATTCGGTCCAAAATAGTCTCTATTATATTCAGCATTCAATTTACAGACTCTTCTACCCTACGCACCTAGCTATAGGGGCCCGCGTACTTAGCTACAAACTTGCCAAGGTCTCTCCACATTTAGTTGTAGCAGCCTTCCCCTTTGGCCTAAGTTTAGGAAAAAAGAGCTTTCCTACCTTAGCACTTTTCCCTTACACTTGTTATTCACAAAAAAGTTATCTTTCTAGACTCGTTATGGCTCAAATATTTATAGCCTTTTTGTTACAATAACATGGCCCATAGCCTATGGGTGAATCCCAAAACCATCCTATCACTTACCCATACTAGGGGCTAAAGTCCCTTTGACTCTTACTTAGTTGTGCATTCCACTTCCCCATTTCACAAAGACTTTACATTCTTTACAAAATTCTAAGAAAAAACTAATTAACTAACCAAAATTAACCCTAGGGACCCCATCCCAACAAAAATCACAATGGTGATATGCTAGCTCCAGTATTTGAACATTAACTCACTTCTTTTTTCTTCAAGTAATGATATTTTCTCCTATGCAAAGTTGAAGAAGTCAAGGCTAGCTCTCCAAATTCTATGAAACCAAAAGCTCATTGCTTGAGTTATGAGGCTTATTTTATAACAAGAGGAATGATCTCTCATATCCCCTATGACTCTTGAACTACTCAGATGATTCTTAGAGTTTGAATGCGATATTTTGACTTCCATATTAATTTTAGACTCCTAAATGACCTATGAACGTTTATAAGACTCTTTTGTCCTCATGTGACTTTTCGTATTCCAGATGCAAATCTTGGACTTCCACGCATTTAAACATTGTTATTTTCTTGAAAATACATAATCACATTCCACATTATTATGTGGAAAGGCACATGGATGCATATGACATTGTTATGAAACTTTTACAGGTAACATTGTAACAATAATGACATGGACTTCATGATGATGTGCCAATGCCAAGGTGCTCTCTCTGTTGATATGTTTTTTACTTCTTCATGATAGATTTAATCAATAATTCATCTCCATGAAATTTATTAATTTTTCTTCATCATCACCTTCCAAAGGGTCCTGGGTTAGAGTTAGAATGTTTTAAGTCATCATACAATATCTTCATTCTATCATGGTCTAATATCTGCTTCAGGTTTTCTTGTTGGTTCTTCTTTCTGTTTCTTCTTTGCAACTACTTCTTTAATTCTTCTCCTTGAGATCTTCCTTGAGCCTCTCATTTCCATGTTGAGATGGCAGACCTTCTAATGAATTTCTTTGATGATAAGGAAATATTTGTATTAAAATTACATATCTTATCTCTACTTAACTCAAGGAAGAAGCTACTTCTTATCGACCTATGAAAGTATTGAAAAGGAAAAGATTGATGAGAAAAGCATAGTTAAGCTCAAAAGTGGCTTAGGAAGGCACCAATATTCACTACTATTACCCCATGAACTATAAATAAGTGGCTATCCTTGGTCCAAGGCAGTGGGAAAGCATAAGAAACAAGGTGATGAGCTTGTTGATTAAGACTAAGCCATGTACTAGGAAGGAAAGAGGGGAAGACTATTATAGCGCAGTTTTACTGGTGACAGACTAAGAGGAGTCGATACTGGGTGTTGTTACTACACCATGCATTAAGAAAGAGAGGCTTTAAGAAGTGTTAAATTCAGAGGGGAACAACAAGGAACAACGTTGAAGGCTTGTTGCTTAATATTGCACTATGCGTTGAAGGAAAGAGGAGGTTTGAAAGAAAGCACAATTTTTCTCTACAAGAGCTCATTGTACATATAGAATGCACCTTTCTTATTATGATAACACATTTTTTCCAAACAATAGTTGATTTTTCATCTAGAATGTGATTTTCACTAAGGGAGGCAACAAAAATCTAGGCGACTTAGCCTAGAAAGTGATTCATCATACTAAGGAGGCATGAGGCCCTTTTCACGGTGTTGTTTTCTTTTGCAAGTGGATGGAACATGCCATTTATTTTATATTAGATTTTTTTATTGCCTATGCAAGGTATAGTTAGTCAAGCTTAGCGCAGCGACTCAATATGGCAACAAGGGTTAGGTGACTGTTCTTGGAAGACTTTCAATCTGCAGACATGGGGGATGGTCTTAAAAAGGGATCAATGAACAAGTGTAAGAGGCAGGGATATAATCAATGAGGCTCATGAATGTGTTATTCTAATCATCTAACTGAAATTCTAATTCCTTCACAACTTTCCTTGGAAATGAAGGACTAACAAGAGCTCTCAAATGGCTAATTGTGGGTTCAGAAGAGTAAGAGAGGGAAATGCATATGGACGAGACTCAAACATGGATCACACATATCAATTCCATGAATACAAGATAGGAAAATGCACAAGATGCATGAACAATAGTCACACCTTTAAACGACATCAAAGTGACATTTATTTCTAAGTGAAATAATTAAGATGACAAATTGCAACACTTAGAGCACAAGTTATGATGGAAGTGTCGACTATGACCAAATAGTATGATAGAATATAGGGATGTGTTTAGAATGTATTCTTATTATACATAAGTCCATGTAATGAAAAAGAGTGTGCTAGAAATAAGTGCAAAGGTGTGAGACATACATGAGTGAAAAAAATTAAAAAAGACACCTGCAACAATAAAAAGTGCAAAAACAACACTTGAAAATACTATATAAATTGAAATAAACACATGATATAGTGAAGATAACATGAGAACACTGGTACTTGTAAAAAAAAGGTGTGCAAAAATGACAGCTATTAAACTCATGTGAAAACTCACCGAAATAGAAGTAGAAGTGTAGCTAAGGTCAGGGATCCTACCAATAAAAGTGTGCACTGAATGTTGAAATGGATTAAGCATTTCACCGACACTATCTTAATGGGATGTGATATTCCTTTCCAAGATTTCATAAAGGGAGAGCACTTATGAATGATTAGGGACTGAGCATGTGTGAGAAAGTGACTTTGACTGTTAGAATCCAAGAAGAAGACTTAAACATTTCACAAAACATGAATTGTAAATGAAGTGACCATAGGATGAAATATCGTAAGATCCTTAGTAGGATAGGAAATTCAAGTGTGGGAAAATGTTTGGATGGTGTTGATCATAAAGTCAACACTTGGTGACACACTGAAAATTCTCTAGCTTCTTCTTCAATGTTTCTCTTTAAGTGTAAGGTCTCATTATTCTAAGAAGTATTGATTTTCCATATAGATTTCCTTGGTTTTTCCACTTATCCTAGTTAATGATATAGTCCCTTATTTTCCTTTCCAAGCTTCAAACACATCAACATAAGACTAGTCATACATCAACTATTTATATAGGGAAGAAGGATAGTAAGTATACTAATATCCTTAAGCACATTCCCCAATGTTATTGCACTACCAGCAAGCTTGTTCAGTACCTCGATAGAGTCACCTCAAGGAGACACAAGAGTTACTTCACTACAAGCATGCCAATTTGGTACTGTGATCAAGTTGCTTGCTTCACCTATTTACATAGGACGCCTTTCTCTTTTTCACCTTTTATTTTATATATTAAATATATTCTTGATTCATTTATTGAGAATTTACAACACAGGTGTAAGAGGAATCTTGACTTATTGAGAGCAAGAGTGGTTGTTCCGTGTTTAATAGATTTGAAATATAAATAAAGTTAATATGCTTATTTTAATGTTTTTCTCCTTTTACTTCTCTACTAGATTGAGTTAAAAAGTGAAAACAACATTCAATAAAAGGTCGCATTAGCAGGATATCCTAATAAAGACTATGAGATTTGTATTTTCTCCAAAAAAATTTATGCCTAGACAAATCAGATTTTTGTTCAAACATTGACTTTATATATAATATATTTATTATATATATAATATAATAATATATATAATTTATGTATATATAATATATTATATATATATATAATATAATACTGAGATGAGAAGAGGATAACAGATAAGCGAAGCATTTTTATTCATCACAGTTCCCCTTTAAACTTTTGCCACATTATATTGTGAGCCAAAAGGACAGAGAAAAAGGAGAATTGAACTAGAAGGAAACATGCAAAACAAAAATGAAAAAGAAAGAAAAACAAATGCAAAGAATAGATGGAGATTGAGTGTAGGATGAGAGAAAATGAAACTATAATTCAACTAAACCTAGCCCTAATATAACCAGCTTAGAAGTTCAGGGTTATGTGTCATGAAATTTCCAGTGTAATCACCATAGTTCTCAACCTGAAAACACAAATATACGAGGTATTAAAACTCATATAACATAATGTGCAACATGAAAGATAAGAACTTGAATAGCTTTCACAATTAATAAAAGGTCTAGGCTAGATGTAGCGAAATGTATCATAACCACAAACCTTAACCAACCTTCCACCTTACCTTTCCAATTATAAGAGAAATCAAACAAACCTCAAAATATTTTGAATACATCTTCATTTGTATTTTCTTTCTTAGCAAGCATAAGAAATATTGGATCTTGCTTCTAGAAAATGGGCTTGCTAAATAACATGCTTCCAGCTTGTCATAAATTGTATCATGAAATTCAAAAGAATTCTCTTGAAAACCCTGAAACCATTGAGAATATGGATTTTCAACTAATGGCATGGGATGAACAGGAGAATCTTGTAAGTGAAAAGGAATCTAATCATATTGAGAGTACTTGTCAAGATAGTGAGGACATGGCATAACCATCAATGAAGGTTTTGTTGATATCCAAAAGTGACTGCATCAACATGTACTGTAGACCACCCAATTAGAGCCCCAAATGAGCCCTTATCCATTTGATGTAGTGGTTCCAACTGGTTCAATTGGGTCCAGTGCCCCTCTCTCTCCTCACTAACTTGTGGTGTTTTTATTACTTTTCAAAGGAGAAATATATTTGAATTACCCTCATGCACGACTCTTGCAAGAAAGGAAATCCTTAAGATGAATTGAGGGCTCATCCAATCCACACCAAAGTTTTCTTTAGAGTAAGAGGACTTCTAAAATGAAATTAATTAATCTAGCTCTAAATCTAATCTCAATGTAATGTGAAAAGTAAAGGAAATTAACCAAACTCGATATCTAGGAGATATATCCCAAATAGCAAGTGCAAGAGTTTAAACAAATTGGTGCTTTATCATGCTCTTAGTAATGAATTCCCATCTATTGAAAAAATTCTAGCTGCTTGTATTATGAGTTCCATTCATGCTCTGCTTGGAGAATTTTAACATCAAATGAATAACCATTAACATAAGGAAATAGTTCACTTAATCTTAATGGTTATTAAAGCATTTTAAGATGACATATTTCTGAGTAAATAGTTACTCAAAAGATATAATTTAATCACTTGATAAAATAAGAAAATCGGTAACATATCCATGAGACTAATGAATTAGATAGCTAATCCAAACGACACCCATCCATATTAATAATAGAGCACAATATGAATCAATTTACACAAATCTACTATAAAACAGATGAATTTTGCATTACCAATAATATTATTTAGATACAAGTTTATTAAACATGGTATATTTGATCTATTTCCCATTTTGATCTCCAACAGTTCTCCTAAAGTGATCACCATCGCTAGTAGGAAGAAGAAATACAAAAATGCAAGCCTTGCATCACTAAACAAACTTAAATCCTTAGAGAAAAATATCCAATGTACCTAGATCTAAGTATCTCCTCTTCACCTAGAGCTAAAAACCCCTTATAGAAGTGCATCAGAGAATTCAAAATGCAGAGAAAAGAAACCCCTTCCTCACTCTCAAAACCGATATTTATAATTTTCAAGAAGAAATCCAAAATTGGAGAGTTGTTGGAACTAGTGCAGGTCCATCTATTTTGGACATGAAAATCCTCATCCTTTCTTTTACAAGTAAAATATTAATTCTCCAAGATGATTTAGCTTCATCCTATTCAACAAATATCCCGCAAAATGAATCAAAATTAAAATAAAAATGATCAATTTTGCACATAAAAATTCAAAATGCCAAAATTGGGAAAACAAAATCTCGAACTAAATCTTAATTAAATAAATAAAATAAAAAGAAATTTGAATCTTCGATTGGCTCTTGTATGGATCTCTTTGGCCCAATAACATTTCCTTCAAATTAATTTGCAACAATGACACTCTTAGCCAATGAAAATTGAAAAAATAAAATACAAAGAAATATTCTCACTATAAATTCAGAGCCTCAACTTCTTGTAATTTTTTGGCATATTAAATACATATTTGGTTGATTTAGTGCTCCAAAATTTGTCTCCTCAATTCTAGCTTCCATAGGAGCCATCATGTAGCTCATTGGACAAGTATAACTCAAGATATACCTCTTCAAAGATGAGTTATCAAAACTGTCGAAATTTTGAAAAATGCATGTTGAGGCCTAAAAACTCATATTTTCTCCTTAAAAAATAATTCTTAATTAGGTTCCTAATTATGAATGAAATTAAATTAGATTATTATTATAATAATATTGAATATAATCTAATCCAATTACAATATTTAAACAAATTATAAATTAATAAATAAATTATATTAAATATAAAAACTATTAAAAACTATTAAAAATATTTAAGTGGATTTTGGGTTGACTCTTGAAATAGTCATAGAGGAATTCTAAGTGGGAGACATAAAGAGAAGGGGGGAATTATAATGGGTGTCGATGGGATTCATAAGGAGAAGGGAAGAATCTCAGGGATGGAGAATCTAGGGACCCAATAGGTATAAGGTGGAGGTTATGGGATTGAGAAGTGTCGGGAATATAGGATGGATGGATAAGGAGTATGGGGAAAGTAGGGATGGAATTTGATAGGTGAAATGATCGTCATACAGACCCATATTTCACATTTAAAAAAAAGTATGCCCATTTTTCTTGATGTGCTTGGCATTGTGGAAAATGTATTTTTGACGATTAATAATTTTATGAAAGCATTATTAATGCTTGTTTGTTTTCCAATAACTGATGAAGCTCCAAGGCCAAGGGGTTGATGGAAAGTTGGCATAAATCCTCAAATCCCAGTGGTGCAAGGAAAATCAACCACTATAAGAAGTGTTGTGATACAAAGTACATGATAGGCTTAAGCGAGGCAGTTTTACTAGTGATGAAGAGTTTGGTAAATGTAATTAACACCAACATCAGTCAAACTAAATGCAGACAAAGTGATGACCTGAAAAACCATGTACAAGTTTTGATAATGTAAAATTTAAATAAGGGTTGCACCTTCAAAGATCGGAGTGTGGAGCTCATGCTATACATGTTGCTTGTTGGGATGTATCCTATGATTGCAAAATTTAGTTCTAGTGTAAAAATTCTACCTTCTTAAATTTAGAAATATAAAAGAATATCAATACCCCTACCATTTTAAAAAATTCATATTGGGTGTGAAAAGTTTGTCCTTCCACACTTTGGGGGAGACTATAAATTAGAGTAGATAGAAAATAAATTCAAAAACAGGATCCACATTCTAGGCGATAATATCAATTAGAGTTTCCATTAGACAACTTCCAAAATAGAATCCTTACAAACTCACTTGTCATAGGTTGCTTGTTAGATATTGCAGGTTCACAGTGAAAACAAGAAAATTATTTTTTAACTTTAATGTATTCAAACTAATTTCCTTCGTTGAATTTGAGATGATATTTTATATTTCTTCAACTAAGATTAATGTTTATAAACATGAACCATGACATCGTGTAAACAAATCTCAAATGTAGAAAATAAGAATCGAGTGAATTAAGTAAATAGAAGAAACTTTAGGTTTCAATGTAAGTCCATGCTGAAATTCATAATTGACTTTATTACAAAGCCATAGAGAAGCTATGAAGATGTTATTAAAATGGCTCTGCTACTACTTAGGCCATGCCAAAAAATATACAAACATAAGATAGATATACATAAAGATACAAATATACGATAATTATTATATTTCATAAATATATATCACTCCTTCTGAAGTAGAATAAAAAATATAATTCTTTACCAATAAATTTATCACTAAATCAACTAAGGTTGTATAGAGAATAATCATCCCTCCTTTGATTGAAATTAAGCAAATTTCATTTGAGAAGTTGAAAAACATCCTTGATAAGTGTCCACCATCAGCTCCTAATTCGATTCTTGAGCCAGACAACTAACATAAATGGCATAAAAGTATTTCTGAAAGCATGAAGTCATGGCTTCCATTGGTAGAGTGTGACCATTATAGTTGCCAATTGTATGTCTTGGCATGATTTTCAATGACTTGATAAACATTAGAGAGACTGAAAAATAGTCTCAACTAGAAGTAATGACTCTATTTCTCTAATTGGACCAGTACTTTAGTGTCTCTATTAATATTTCATGCGGATCTCTACATATTCATACATTCCCTAACATAATTTAGGAATGGTAAACCGCCTACAATAGGAAATGAAAACATAGTTAATTTTCATAGGGACATATGTATTAGTAGGAGCCCAATAGGATAATTGTTTAATTTTATATGTTAAATACAAAAGAAACAAAAAATATATGTATCAATCTTGCATTAATAAAGAGTGGAAGCATGTGAAAAAGGTATTGATCGAAATTAAAAATTCCATGATGCATCACATTGGAAAGAAAAGTAGACAAACATGGAGAAATATATTTTGGATGGAATGGATTAATCTACTTGACAGTAATCCCAATATTCAAAAAAAATATTTCGTAAGGAAAAGAAAAGAATTGAAGGAATTTGATCCATCCATCATGAAGATGCAATCTCAATAAATAGACAAACTGACAATCATAGATTACATGGTTGAAGAAAATATTTAGAAAACATCTAAAATGTTTTGTACAAAAACTAGAAAACTCAAACCATTAAATTGAACAGGTATTCATGGATTGAGTTATATACGTAAGCTGTTATTTAGATTGACTTTTTTGAAGTGCTACATTTTCATGCCCAAATTACCAACTTCTTCTCATAAATATATTTGACTTCTTCATCATTGTATCATGACCGTCTTTTTTTTTAATAGGTTGGTTCTCTTTTCCATGTAATTGATGATCTTTCCTTTTTGTGGAAAAGTGTTGTCTAGTGCATATGTTGTGTTAAATATATTTTCAATTCTATTTGAATTAGAAATGTTATAAATATCTTTTAGAGGTTTTTTTCTGGGGCAGCTAATGGAGCGACCACATTCAAGAACTTTGCTTTGATATGAAATTACATCTAGAGTGGAATTAGGAGTGTTTAGCTTTGATGACTTGCTGGAGTTATATTTGATAGAAGCAACAAGAATTGTTTCTCCCCAACTAGGAGGGAAAGGAAGATCCCCTTTTGGTCACGATCCCTCAATTTGCACAATATTTTCAAGAGCATCCTTCTCATTCAGATATGATTTGACCTTTTTCTTCATATCATAGTGTACATTTTCTTTCCTTTAATAGCTTCTCCTCTTGGAAAGCAATTTTGAGATGCGAGAAGTTAGAGACTAGACAATTGGGGAAACATGTTGCTTAGGAAATAGTGGAATATTGTAAGTTACATGAGATGATCTAGAACATAACGACCTTCTATGTCAACAAACTGGTTTCCTTGGAGATGCAACATGTTTACAAAACTTTCTTTTGTAGGGGGAAGAGAACCAAGGAAAGTTAGAGGGTGATACACTTATAGGACTTTATTTTTGAACGAAGAAAATAACTTGGGGTATTTGGGGGATAAGACATGCTTAGGAGTTTTGTTTCTCAGGGGAGAAATATTTTGGGGAATTTGGAGGATGTAACATCTTTCAGACTTACGAAGTTCAGGTGAAATATAGACCATCTCTACCTGACAATGTCAAATACTGGAAAGTTTTTGAAAATGATGATGAAATTGCTGATATTTTTGCTTGGGAATATAGTGATCTTAAGACCTATGACACCAACATAATTCCACATAATATTCCACTCGAGAATGACACCATCCCCTTTAAGTAGAGATTAAATCCTATCAACTCTCTCTTATTGCCTTTAATTGAAAAGGAAATAAAAAAACTATTGGAGGACAACAAAAAGAGTTGGGATTCCAAGTTAAAGTTTGCACTATAGGATGACAGAGTTACCAACAAGAAGTCCATAGGAAATTCTCCATTTAAGATGGTTTATGGTAGTGATGTTGTTTTTCCTATCCAAGTGATTCTCCCAGTGGCCAAATTCTTTCAAGAAGTACAGGATGAAACAAATGACATGGTAAGGATAATGGATAACCTAGCTGAATTAGAGCAAATTAGAGAATACTTGGCTGAAAAGTCAAAATTTTATGAGAAGAAAATCAAAGAAAGCTTTGACAAGAAGGAAAACGTGGATAATTTCCAAGTTGGTGACTAGGTTCTCAAATGGGATTCATTGAAGGAAAAGAAAGACAATCATGGTAAGTTTGACTCCTTACGGATAGGGCTATTTGTCATTGCTCAAATTCAGTAAAACAATACCTTTCTTCTGCATAGTATGCAAGGAGAAGATGTTTTTGGTGGCCCAGTCAATGGGTGGTTCTTAAAACTTTATTACATTTAAGGCTTTAAATCCTTGATGTTATAAATATGTTTCTTAGTTTTTATTTTCTATGCAAAATAAACTCCATGCCCAAAGGAACACTAGGAGATAGAATTTATTTTGGATTTTACAGGAAAGGCATTGGTCTGCAGTTCTTGAAACCTCACAGGGAAGCTTTCATCCTCAGAAGGAGCCAGTGTTAGCCTTGTTGGAATGTGGCCTAAAATGGATCAAAATATGCTCTCTAAGTCTTCAAAAGTTAGTAAAATCAGGCCAAACATCAAAACAATCGCAGGAGGAGAGCCCTTGGACTGGCTAGAAAACATTATGAGGAGGCAAAAACTAGAGAAAATCATGAAAAAACATAGTATTGGAGGCGTGAGCAGTAAAATGCATAGTAACCATCAAATTTGGTCGATCAAAGGTTCAGATCTGATCGGTGGATCACAATCGATGGTAGTAATAGGTGGTTGCAATTGGCAGTTGCAGTCAGTGGTCACAATTGGTGCAGACCATATTAACACTTGTGACATCGACTTAAAGAGTCAACATGGACCGTCGATCAAGCGTGTAGATCAATGGCCCACATTTCATCACAGGTTGTTGGGTCCCTATAATAGTAGTGATTACCCCATTACTATTGTAGTTGTACCCCTTATTAATATTATTGTGCCCCTATTGTCCCGATATTGTTTTTACTGTACCCCATAGAATTCCTCTATTGTTATTTTTGTGGCTTTATATTATTATTGTTAGGTCAGATGGGTTATTTGGTGACACCTTAGACTCCTATATATAGAAAGAAGGTTTTTTCATTTGAATCATCCAAGAATTTTTCATTTATGTAATGTAAAGGAGGTTGCCCCTTCAAAGAGGCTGAATTCTAAGGCGTTGATCTATCTTTTCTATATTTTCTTGAGCTGGTTTCATAACATTTTGTATCAGAGCTTTGGATTCTAGGGTTTCACTTCTCCAAATAGGTCATCGTGGCATTTTTTCTATAACATTTTTTTCTGCGGTGTTTCAGAAGCTAAAAAGAAAAACCCAAATTGAGAAGAAATCATGCTGAACCTCGGATGCAAATGTTAGATCTTTTCACACTATATTTGTGGAGATATGATCTCAGGAAGTTGGTCATTTTGTAGACTCCTGAATTACATTCCAAACAGGTAACCTGGGGAAAATCATCATAACTTTCTCTCTGAGCATCAGATTGAAATTTCGTAAGAAGGAATAGAAAGAGGACGGACTTTAGTTTCTTGTATATATTTTTCAGAGCTAAAGGTCGAAACAGTGACTCGTGACACATTGTACAATTTCGTTCTACTGAACTAGTCTATAATAACGTCAATGTGGGATATTTCGCATAACTCTTCCTTGGAGAATCCAATTTGGATCAGACTCATGGCATTGGAAAGAGGACATGGAGGGCTACCGCAGGTCACAATTTTAGAACTGGATGATCTGAAAGTATAGAGATACATCAGAGGCAATATTGAGCTCCTACAAAGTGAAAAAAGGTGTGTAGATTATTTTAAATTTTTTCTTAAGTTTGGTTTGAAAATTTATTTTGAAGGAATTCAAAGGGCTAGTAGAGAATTATTATCGGTAAATTATGCCCAGAGGAAAGAAAATGCAAACACCTAGTAAGGAACCTGAGAACTCTAGCATGACTGATGAAGAAGAGGAAGAAATTATACATGATATATCAAAATTACAAGAACAAGTGCAACAAGTGTCACTTTCACAAAAAGCAACAGAATCTAAGATGGATGGTTTAAAGAAAGATGTTGAAGCTAAGATGGATGGTTTAAAGAAAGGTGTAGAACCTAAGATGGATTGTTTAAAGAAAGGCGCAGAAGCTAATATGGATGGCATGGAAGCTAAGATGAATGGCATGGATGCTAAAATTGATGGCATAGATGATGAGATGGAAGAAATGATGATAAATATGAATAATTTGCTACAAGAAATGGTCACTAGTGGTGAAAGGGTACTAAAGGAAACTCATGATGAGAACAAAATAAATGTTAATCATGATTCCATAGACTCTAATGTTGGATCGAAGACCCACCACAGTCCAAAAGTCGTTATGAGGAAGTTTGACGACAAGGATCTCGCAACATGGATATTATAGATGGAGCAATTTTTCGATCACAATAATGTGAAAAACACACAAAAGGTACATATTGCAACTTTATATTTGGAAGCAAATCAGTTTGTATGGTATCAAAGGCTTTTCTCTCATAAACAAATTATTACTTGGGAAATTTTTATGGAAGAATTGATAGCACATTATGAGGATACAAAAAGCAACACTTTTTTTAGCCAATTGATAAGTCTTAAACAAAAGGGTTCAATAATGGAGCACATTGAAGAGTTCCAAAAACTGAACATAAGGGTAAAAAATATTCCAGAGGAGCATAGGATGGATGTGTTCATAGGGAATTTAAATAATAATAATATCGAACATTATGTTCACCTTTGGGAACCTGATTCACTAGAGAAGGTATTCAGGTTAGCAAGAAAAATGGAAAGCAAACTTATGGAAACCAGGAAGCATACTAGTCACAACTATAAAGATGGAAGTGTTGTTAACCCTAGCCTTCCACAACCTATAAGGTTGACACCACAACAATTGGGAGAAAAAAGAACAAAAGGGCTTTGTTACAGTTGTGATAGCAAATACACTAAAGGTCATAAGTGTGTTGAAAAGAAATTATTCTACATAGATTGTGAAGAGGAAGAAGAAAAGGAGAAAGAAAGGTCAAAAGAAGAGGATATACTGCAGGAACAAAGCCTAGATACAGAAGAAATGAATCCAACCATATCTTGTAATGCATTGGCTAGAATTACTACTCCTCAAACCATCAAGATAGAATGACAAATGAAGAAGAAAAAGGTAATAGTGTTGATTGATTCAGGAAGCACCCACAATTTTATTCATTGTAAGGTAGAAAAAGAATTGAATTACTTCCTATATCCAGCACCAGAGTGTCAAGTGATGATTGCAAATGGAGGAACGATAAATTGCTCTAGAAAGTGCCATAATATCAAGCTATCCATGGGAGGATATGTATTGACTAGCCCAATGCTTTCCATTCCGATGGGAGGTGTTGATGTTGTACTAGGAGTCCAATCGACAATCCTTGGGTACAATAGCTTTTAATTTTCAAGAACTTTTCATGAAATTTTCTGCGAAGGGAAAGGAAGTTGAATTAAGGGGTATTACAGGGAAACTAGAAAAGGTAATCATCTCTAACAGTATGACAAATCTTCTAAAAAAGGAACAAAAAGGTGTAATTTCACAATTATGTTCACTAGATGTTTCCACATCATAATCATCTATTTCTCCAGATCTTCAAAAATTCCTGGACAATCATTCCAAGGTATTTGAGACTCCTAAAGGTCTCCCACCTATTTGTGATCATGATCATGCTATTCATCTGATTCCAGGAAGTGTTCCTCCAAACATCAAGCCGTATAGATATCCCTATGCCCAAAAGAGTGAAATTGAATGTATGGTTGCAAAAATGCTAGAGGCTGGTATAATTCAACCTAGTCAAGGTTCTTTCTCTACTCAGGTAGTGTTGGTGTACAAGAAGGATGGATCATGGCGCATGTTTCCGAATTATAGGGAGCTCAACAAGCTCACTATTAAAGATAAGTTTCCCATTCCTATCATTGATGATTTACTAGATGAATTGCATGGATCAATTTACTTCACCAAGTTGGATCTTCATTCAGGATATCACCAAATCAGAATGAAGATTGAAGACATTCCAAAAAAATCATTTAGAACTCATGAGGATCATTATGAATTTTGGTCATGCCTCTTGGCCTTACAAATGCACCTTCTACATTTCAAGGTTTGATGAATTCCATTTTCAAACCCTTCCTTAGAAAATTTGTGTTAGTATTTTTTGATGATATGCTAATCTATAGCAAGTTTTGGAAGGATCATGTTGAACATGTTGACGAGGTGCTACAACTGTTGGAGGAGAAACAATTATATGCAAAAAGATACAAATGTTTCTTTGGAGTACAATAGGTGGAATATCTGGGTCATATTGTATCTCATGAAGGAGTTAAGGTAGACCCTAGAAAAATTAAAGCCATTAAGGAATGGAATCCCATATCCATAAGCATCTGCGAGGATTTCTCGGGTTGACAGGGTATTATCGCAAGTTTATTAAGAATTATGGGAGAATAGCAGCACCTCTAACAACATTATTGAAGAAATATGCATTTTCATGGACTCCAGAAGCAAAAAAGGCCTTCAAATATCTTAAAGAGGCAATGTGCCAAGCACCAGTCTTAGCTACACCAGACCTCACAAAAACCTTTATTGTGGAATATGATGCTTCAGGAAATGGAATTGGTGTCGTTTTAATGCAACATGAAATACCCGTTGCTTTTGAAAGTCATCCAATCAAGGGAAAGTTTTTACACAAAGCTATTTATGAGAAGGAAATGTTGGCAATACTACATGCACTTAAGAAATGGCGACCCTACCTAATGAGAAGGCACTTCAAGGTAAAAACGGATCATGATAGCCTTAAATTCCTTTTAGAACAAATATTATACTCTGAAGAGCAACCGAAGTGGGTCACAGAGATGTTGGGTTATGACTTTGAAATCATCTACAAAAGAGGGAAGCAAAATTTGGTGGAAGATGCACTCTCAAGAAAGGATGAGGATGTGGAAGGATTGTTGTGTGCCATTTCTATTATCCAACTAGATTGGATAAACGAAGCAAAGGAGGAATGGAAGAATGAAGAAGAAGTTTGGGAACTTATTCGAAAGTTACAATAGGATTCCCGTACATCTTATACATTTAGCTGGCAAAATGATTTGTTATGGTACAAAGATCGCTTATACCTTTGTAAGAATTCCCAGCTAAAACAAAATATTCTTATGGAATTGCACACTTCTCCCTTAGGAGGGCACTCAAGATTTTTAAAAACTTACCACAAGGTTAAGAAGGATTTTTTTGGGATGGCCTTAAATCAGATATTCAAAAATTTGTGGCAGAGTGTTTGGCTTGCCAACAAAATAAAGTTGAAACAATTAAGACACGAGGTCTATTACAACCTTTATCCATTCCAAGCCAACGTTTGGAGGAGGTTTCAATGGATTTTATCATAGGTTTACCCAGGTCTGAGGGAAAGAGTGTCATCATGGTGGTAGTTGACAAACTTACCAAGTATGCACACTTTTGTGCATTATCACATCCATTTAAATCCAGTACAGTTTCGACTGCATTTATGGAAACAGTTCAAAAGCTACATGGAAACCCAAAGATTATTGTAAGTGACAGAGATCCCACTTTCACTGGAAATTTGGGACAAAATTATTTTCCTGTCTTGGTACTCAGTTAGCTAATAGCTCATCTTATCATCCTTAATCTGATGGGAAAACTAACATAGTAAAAAAATGTTTGGAAGGATATCTTTGCTTTTTTGTATCTGATAAACAGACACAATGGGTCAAATGGTTGTCTCTGGTTGAATTGTGGTATAACACTTCCTTCCATACAACAACAAAAATGACCCCATTTATGGCACTTTATGGATATCAACCACAATCCATCACATCATATTTAAGAGAAAATTATAAGGTTCAAACAGAAGAACATCACATCGAACATCAACAACAAGTCCTCCAACTCTTAAAGGATAACCTTGTGTTAGAATGAAACAACAGGCAGACCAACATTGCAGCGAAAGAAGTTTTGATGTAGGTGATTGGCTATTCCTACAACTACAACCATATAAGAAAATGTCTCTTAAGCAAGCTAAGAAAGATAATAAATTATCACCAAAGTATTATGGTCTATACAAGGTGTTACAAAAGATTGGTACTATGGCATACAAATTGGAGCTTCCTGCAACTTCTCGATTGCACCCAGTTTTCCATGTTTCATGTTTAAAGAAGGTTATAGGCGACAAGCTCCCAGTTCAAAAAATACTGCCAGAACTTGACAAGGAAGGAAAAATTATATTGGAACCATAAGCAGTCACAGAAACACGAACTCGACAACTACGAAATCAATCAATTTTGGAGTATCTTATCAAGTGGAAGAACTTATCTGCTGAAGATTCCACATGCGAGGATGAAAATTTATACAAACGGATCCAAAACTACTCAAGCGTTGAGGAAAACACTTTTTTGAAGGAGAGGGGAATGTTGGGTCCCCATAATACTATTGATTACCCCATCACTATTGTAGTTGTACCCCTTAGTAATATTGTTGTGCCCCTATTGTCCCCATATTGTTATTATTGTGCCCCATACAATCCCTCTATTGTTATTTTTGTGGCTTTATATTATTATTGTTAGGTCGGTTGGATTATTTGGTGACTCCTTAGACTCCTATATATAGAAAGGAGGTTTTGTCATTTGAATCATCCAAGAATTCTTCATTTATGTAATGTAAAGGAGGTTTCCCCCTCAAAGAGGCTGAATTCTAAGGCATTGATCTATCTTTTCTATCTTTTCTTGAGTTGGTTTCATAACACAGGTTCCCTATCGAAGATTAAAAAGAGCACTTGCAAATGGCCCAGGTTATGAGCAATATGTGATTGTGATTAATCACATCGGTGGATCACAATCGGTGAAACATTATGGAGTGGGGCCTTTATACATGCATAGGTGTGATCCGATGAACCAGACCCAATAGTTATACAAATAGTATTTCATTGATTTTGAGATCTGCAGAAAAGCCATTTTTAATGCATTTTCGCAGTTTTAACGTATTTCTAAAATACAAAGGGGAACCTTGGAGCAGTGCCGATGTGATAAGACCTAGACTTGAAAGGGTTCGTGAAGGAAAACATATAATAATTGAAATCCGGAGGGAGCCAATTTTCACATTATTTTCCTAACTTTTAACGTATTTTTAACATACAAATGTGCAAGGCTGAAGCGACTTGCAATAGCGATGAGGATGGATCCGATGGAGGAATAGACCACATTTAAGGACTTTTGAAGTCTGTAATGAATAGAGCTTGGCGGGATTTCACATTGTTGTAATGTTTTTCGGTGTAAAACAGAAGACAAGCGCATTCTGGATTCCAAAGGATTTCAAGGGCCGAAGATACCATTCCATCACTAGATAGAGGATGACAGACATATGGCCAGAAAGAGAAGAAAACGCCACAGTGCAACAATGCCAAAACCAACATAAATGGTCATGGAGCATCGCGAGCATGAGCGAGCTACCTGACAGTGCAACAATATTTACCAAAATTTGGTTAATGTGTTGCTACAGAAAGAGGCCTTTAAGCTCATGCATGCTTAGTCATGGCATAAATAGTTAAAATGATAGAGGGGATAGATTAAGACCTCTCGAGCCTCAAAAGGCTCGAGAGCATTGTAAAAGGACTATAAATATTTGAAATTTTTGAGTAACAAAGGTTCAAATTTTGGAAACTATGGATACTTTTGTTCCTTGCAGCGTCTCATCTTCATTCCAGTAATACAAGCTTCTTTTTTTGTTACATGTTAAATTCTCGTTTTCTCCTCTATCCTAAGCTTGCACTTGGATAGGTTATTCAGGTTTTCTTCTGTGTCTAGTGCTAGATAACTATCATCTTATCTCTGCGTTGATAAATTAGATTCGGAATTAAATATTTTATTCATGTATTCAAACTAATTTTCTTCGTTGAAGTTTAGATGTGTTTTATATTTCTTCAACTGAAATTGATGTTTATAAACATGAACCATGACACTATATAAACAAATCTCAAATGTAGAAAATAAGAATCTAGTGAATTAAGTAAATAGAAGAAACTTTCGGTTTCAATGTAAGTCCATACTGAACTTCATAATTGACATTATTACCAAGCGATAGAGAAGCTATGTGTTGGCATTATGTTTCTGGTTTGGCTTTATGGTACAGGTGTTGTACTTGATGGCAACTCTCTCATGTGGCAGTTCTCAGTTCAGGCACTCAAAATCGTGGAAATTAAGGTACCCACAGGTAATCCTAGAAGAAGATGCATACCCACAGGTACACCATCCAAGGGGTGTAGACATGCACGCAAGTGCCCTGTTGAGAAGGTGCGGACCCTAGTTTCACTCTGTCCAATGCATAAAAGCACTTGCACGTGGGAATCTTCATGAATGGTTCATGGTATTAGTCCGAAATTTTTTGATCCTATGGTTTTGGTCCGTAGTATTGCATCTACAAATATTGATCCAAGGTATTGGGTTCATGGTATTGTGTTATTATTGTTTTGGACCATGGTATTGTGAAAGGATTGCCTATAAAAAGGAAAGGAGATCTCTTGGCCACACACTTGTGAAATTTGAATATTTTAAGATCTGAAATTTTGGGTGTTTGTTTTTAAAAGCTAGATCTAAATCAAGGAGATAACTGAAGGTGAATCTATTGACATGTCGTGATCTCTCGGGCGCATGAAGAGATCTGTGGATCTGACTGACTGTGGCACATTGAAGGACTATAAATTTGGCCCTAATCAGAAGTCCGCAGGCGATCCGAAGGCGCAGTGCGGGGGTACACAGCGCAGTAAAAGGCTCAGTGTGGGGGTACGCAGTGTAGCCAAAGGCGCAGCGGGGTACAGAGAAAAGGCGAAGGAACAGTGCGTGGCACACACAGCACAAAAAAAGGTGAAGTGCGAGGTACACAGGAAAGTAGAAGGCACAGTGTGGATGTACGTTGTAATTCAGAAAGTAAAAGTGCGGATCTGAAGAAAAGTATGCAGAGCAGAAGAACGACCAGTGTGGATTTGCGCAGTTTAGACTCAGAAGAGCTGCAGATAAACGTAGGCCCCTGTTGGTGAAGTTGTGGCTTTATGTTGAAACATTTGTTGACTATCTTTTATCTATTACTGCAGAATTCTGGGTTTAGATGTTTGGTATTACCTTTCTGTTTACAGCATTCTGATGAATTGGGTGATTCATTGGTTCATTGTATAAGGAGATTGGTTGATTTACATGTACTTGATGATTATTTGATGTTCATGGATCCATTCTGAAAATTTATGAAACGTGGTCCTTAAAGAAGTAAAAGAGATAAGGGGGTTGTAGCTCCCTTCCAGGAGAGACTGGAAAATGAGAGAGAGTTGTAGCTCTCTGCAGGTTGCAGCCTGCGTACTGGTAAAGGACTACACCAGTACAAAACCATTGTAAAAGAAGTTGCTAATTGAAAGAAGATAGAGACATATTGCAGCAGGTGGTTTTCACCCACATTGGGTTTCCACCTTATATCTGGTGTTCTTTGGTGTGACTATCTATTTTCCTTATTTCATGCTCATTATTATATGGTACTGACATACAAGTTAATGTTCAATATCTAAAGATTAAGTTGAGGAAGGCATATTGAAAAGAATTTGATAATACTGATTCACCCCCCCTCTCAGTATTATTTCCAACAATTGGTATCAGAGAAGGTCCTTCAGAAGAAGCTTGATCGCTTGAGGAGATCTTTCATCATGGAAACTACGAGAGGGAAGCATCAATCAGGCCACCGATTTTTGATGGGACAAACTTCGTTTATTGGAAGGTAAGAGTTACTGCCTATCTTCAATCTCTTGGTACAGAAGTCTGGGATATCATAGATACAGCATATACTTTTCCATCAGCAACTCCTACAGATTCAGTTGAGAAGAAAAAGTATGAAACAAATTCAAAAGTAGTTAATACACTATTGGGATGCCTATCTCAATCAAAATTTGTCAAGGTTATGCAATTTAAATTCGCAAAAGAGATATGGAAAAAGATTGCTCTGAGCTATGAAGGAGATGATCAAGTAAAACGAGCAAAGATTCAAACCCTCAGGATTCAGTATGAAAATCTCACGATGTATAATGATGAAAGTGTGGCTAATTATTTTCTTAGTCTAGATGAGATTGTTAATGGTATGAAAAATTTGGGTGAAGAAGTAAAAGAGGCTATTGTAGTTGAAAAAGTTCTAACATCTCTATCCCCTAGGTTTGAATCTAAAGTTTCTGCAATAGAAGAAAAGGAGAATCTCCAAAACCTTAAAATGTCACAGCTGCATGGAATTCTAACTGCTTATGATATGAGGAAAGGAGGACCCTCAGACAGGAGAGAAGCTGCCTTCAAGGCTTCTGGCAAAGGAGTCTACTATGAGTTAGGACACATATCAGATGAAGAATAAGAATCAAATTTTGTCAAAAATCTTCAACGGGGTGCTGGACGATTCCGAGGTAAGTTATCTTTCAAATTCTTTGCTTGTGGAAGAGTAGGTCACTATGCTGCCAAATGTATTCACAAGGATAAGGGGAAGGAACCTGTTAGATGGAACAAGAAACAGAATGCAAATAAGAAAAGATATTACACTCATGAAGATAGTGATGGACTATCAAATAGCGATGAAGATGAACGAGGTAATCACTATAAACTTTTAATGGACTTTGAAGATGACTGTTACATGGATGCTATAGATGTGGATGGCTTTTATGAAGAAATTTCTAGACTCAAAACATGTTTAGAAGAAAAGAATGTGATCATTGATACTCTGCAATTTCAACTTGATGAAAAAGAGAAATTTCTTGAGAAGTTAGAATGTGGAATTGTTGGCCTTAGAAAAGAAATTGAGAAAATAAAGGCCCTTAATCTTAAATTTGTTAAAGGATCTGAAACTCTAGATGAGATTATCAATGTGCAGCATTCCCCTCTAATAAAGACAGGTTTGGGATATAATGGAGAAGCATCTCAAGCTTCCGCCTCCAAAAGTTATCTTGATGCAGCAAGAAGAAGTGAGCAAAGGCCTAATATAAATCATCAGGTAAATCAGGGACAATCTTCCTCAAGAACGAAAGAAGACTATCAAGAAAATCAGGGGCATGCTACTTTAAGGACAAATAGAAGATACAGCCAGCCACAGGTAAAATCTTCCCAATTTTCTTCAAGAATGGATGTTAGTAGAAACTGCAATCGGTTGGATGATAGTCGCAGGAATTTCTTCAATGGCCAATGTTTCTCTTGCCATAACTTTGGTCACAAAGTAGCTCAATGTGTTGCCTATAAGACAATCATGACTAGAGAGGCTAAAAAACAAAGAAGTATGCCTGCAATCATGAAGAGGACCTATAGCAACGTTTCTACCCTTGAAAGTGAAATTGAATGTTCTATTTGTAATAATTTTGTTCATGAAGATTCTAAATGCAGGAGCAAGCTTTGGAAGACATTTCAGAAGGAACAAACCTCAATTGCAAAAACATAGAGAATGAAGGAACCGCAACCAAAAAGATGTGGGATAGATTTATATGCAGAAGGAAAGGAAAATCAATGGTACATCGACAGCAGATGTTCGAAGCATATGACAGGTGATAAAGAAAAACTTGAATCATATACTGCTTTAGAAAAGGGTGTTGGATACCTATACCAATAGGGTCTCATATTTCATGATTGGCAAATTCAAATGCCAAATATGCTCTGCTTTGCTGAGACAAAGATCCCATATTTCCAAGGCAAGGCAAGGTGTGTACATGCCTTCATGTTTACTAAATTTTGATGGATGATCCAACAGTCCAATCTGGATCATCCCGTGTTTCAATTTTCTGTTCTAGAGTAGAGAAAGAAGTATGTCCAAACTGTTTAATCTTGGCAGACCAATAGTTAGGCAGAGAAGCTAAGGTTCCCAACTGCTTAATCTGGGGCCTTGGAAGCAATAACGGTAGTGTTAGATAGGCAATCAGAAGAAAAAGCCAATGGAAAAGAAAAGGCACATAAGGGTCTGCAAGTCCAAGTGCACCCTCCAAGAAGAAACAAAAAAATGCTAGGTAAGTAGATGGGTAGGTAGATGGGGTTGCAGAAGTGGTATTCCTTTCAAACTGAATCTTGCTGGTCAATATAAGGAAAACAACACAATGGAGCATGTCTAACTTCCCTTTTTCCTTGTTTTACACTCATTACTAACACCCCTACACCAGTTGTTGTTATGAAAGAATTCAATGTTTTATGTTGCTACTTGTTTCCTTTAAGAGCCACATTTCTTGTGCAAAATTCTTTTCATTTTGATCTACTCCCTAAGCTAAGTTGTTTTTCAAATATAACTAGTGACAACACTCCTCATTCACCTTTTCCCTCCATATAAACCCCTAACTTCTATTATCTAATTCCCTATGTCACCCTTTCCCTACTATTATAACACCATGGTGTATAAACCCCAAGCATTATAATAAATATCCCTCCCTTGGCATTATAGTCATATGTTCACCACTAGGGAATCAAATTGACATCTGGTCAGTTTGAGAACCCAAGCCTTACCTCTTTTTCTCCTTCAGAACTCATTTACCTATTCAACCCTTCATTTTTCCTAAGAAACCTTGGAAAAAACCCATTTGCACCCTTAAACCCGCTCGAAAGGCAAAAATACATTCAAAACCCATTTAACCCACTTATCCTAAGTTTCGGAGCTATGCGCAACTTTATATAGAAAAACATTGGAAAACCATACAAATCCGTTAATATTTCTAAGGGTCCCGCCGGGCACAAATCCCTTGAAATATCATTTTTTATTGCCCGTCTGACGTCGTATTGTCCGAACAATTCATCAACCCGTCGACCGTCCAATCAGGCGCTTTTCATCCAATGGCTCATGTGGATATCGGACCGGCCCTGACGTCCGAAAGATAGCGTCCGATATCTGTCAGAGGGTGACGTCAGGCTTCGGCCACGCGTCGCCCCCACAGCGTATCAGAGCCCCCTCTGACAACTCCACTTCCCTATCATAAGCGGTGCGATATGATACCACTTGCGGTTTCCGGTTTCCACTAAACCGCCTGCCAGCGTCCCTGCCAGCGTCATTGCTACGTCATCGCCGCGTCTGTGCCCCCATCCGCCATTGCTCCACCTGTCTGCCACCTCACCACCCCCATGGACCACTCATAAGCCGCCATGTCACTTGATGACGTCATGCTGACGTCATCCGACCCTGACCCCACCCGATGACATCATGCTGACGTCATCTGAAAAAGGCGCCAATGTTCCAAAAATCCATATTTTTGCCTATTTTTCGCATTTTTTGCACCTTTTGCACAAAATTCTGTTGTGTCTTCTACATGACTTTTACGTCCAAGCTTGCGCCAACCAGCTGAATTCAACTTGGACACCTTCGGCGCACCTTCCCACCTGCATTTGTGACCCGGACTGTCAGTATACCACGTATTTATCACTGTTAATCCTCTCTGCGCCTGGTTTTGTCTACAAATAGTTGAAATTGACTTGAAACACAGAAAAATGCATAATTCACTGGAAAATCCCCTGCACCCAGTTCCCATTTGAAATTGAACGGTCGAAATTCACTAGCTAAGCCTTGTTTAACAAAACTTTCACTAAAACTTGCATTCTGTTCGCGCAGTCGTGAACAGGAAACCCGAACTTACACCTAATTACTGTGAAAGAACTCTGTTAAACACAAGTTTTTGCTCTCCCTTCACCGCTGTGTGCAGTATTTCAATTGCTGCAGTTTACCCTATCGTCCTCTGTTTCTCAATTCACCTCTTTTTCCAAGAAATACTCTTTTTTTGTTACTCAGCTTAGTAACATCAATTCACATATAAAACAAAGTTTGGAGTAACTATGGATACACCAGTAGCACCTGTGGCCCTCAATATTGCCCCTTTAAATGCCCCTCAGAGAGAATTGGAGTGGCAGACTTTAGCAGATTTGGATTACCATATCTTAGAGGAATTCCTAATAAAAAGCAAGTTCCACCTCCACCTGCTAAATGAATTAAAGTCCAAACATGAAACTGGAATAGATATACTTGGCATTTGGGATTCCTTCCTCCCAATCTTCAAGCTTCCTCAGGTCAATCAATTCCCTGACCTAATCCACCTATGTGCTGAATGTTATGATCTGACTCAGAGCGTTGTGCTTGACCCTTCATGTGCAGTTGTTTTCTACATTACCCTTGAGGCCACCAGAGAGATGCTGCAATTCAACACTGAGGAGAAATTGGTTCCCCTATCTTTGTTTGATCTGATAAATCAAGGAGCTAATATGTTGACAGATGCTCAGATCACAAAGTTGAACCAACTATTTATTAACTCTGATACTGTGCAGTACCCCCCCATTTTTCATGGTTACCTCAATCCATTGGGCAGGGACCTTGCAGATATGATCAGTCCCATTCTGGGTTATAACTCAATTGAGTATATTGATGAAACTGTATTGGTAATGATGCTCATGTTTTCCCCTGGCAAAACTCCAATCTGCTATGACTATGCCACCTACATATCAGACAAATTGCATGAGCAATTTATGAACCTATCAAGGGAGAAGGCGTTCAGATACTCCTCCTACATCTACCACCTAATTTTATACTATCAACATGAGAAATTGTCCTTTGTTGTGAAAAGAGTGGATGTACAAGGAAATCCAAGGTCAGTAGTGTATTGGACCTCAGTTTTTCACTGCAGAGCCTATTCTCCATACACTTACTGTGAGTTTATAGACCTTTTCATCCACCCAGCCATGTCTCTGTTCCTGAGCTCACCTCCTCCAAGACTAACAGATGAGATGCAGAGAATCCTTCAGTTGTCCAAGGTTTACAGCATTAGGGATTGGTATTTTTACCAAAACTACACCGTTATCAGAATATATGGTTGTGAGTTACCCCCATACAGATTGCCCAAATATGTGCCCACGAGATTGTTTGCCCTTGAATACTTCAGGCAGTTTGGGAATGCTGATGTGAAAAACTTCTCAGGCAAAGGCAATAAAGCACACCTGAAGGTAAAAAACCAACTTGGCCACTTTGTTTTGAACAAAAGGGAGGAAGGTTGGCAAGAGGCTGACAGAATGCTAGAAGGCCTTGGCCTAAAGACCAGTTTCCTCTGGAAACCTTATGACCCCAATCATTTCATAACCTTAA